>APFE030524971.1:79950-233050 GCA_000404065.3 Pinus taeda
TTTTGATGGTGTTGCTTTTTCCGTGAAAATCATGGAAATTCGACAATATTTTGATAAATTATGGCAGGGATTTTATAAATCCAGGTTATAGCTATCAAAATTCAAGAATTTGGGTACCCCAGACATTTTTGATGGTGCTGAATCCATTTCCACCATCAAAAACATGATTTAAACACCGTTTTTACAAATTTCCTCGGCTAGACTTTTCCTTAATTCAATTTTCCACCAATTGTCCATTTTATATATTAAATTATTTAATTCCTAAATAGAATTGATCAAAATTCAATTATTATTTCTCATTTATTTTATTTAACTTTGATCGATTCCCTAACGACTATTATTTCCTTTCTCCTATATAAAGGCCTTCCAACTGTAGTTCACTCATGAAGCTCCCCAATCCTGATGATGGATTGAGTAACCATCTGAAACATTGGATGAATTATAAATCCATTACATAATTCTCCTCTTGAATTTTTTAACAATGATTCCAAATGTCCTTAAAACATTAAAAGATCTTAATTTTATAGCAAAACCACTAAAAATGCAAAATCACAACCTGTCATGTGGAAGAAACCTCTTTGTTTCATCTAACAATGAAAATATTAGGCATTTCTTTGTGGGATTAAAAAATACAAAATCTAAAAGGATGATCACCTATTGGCAATATGAATTGGTACCAATTTTTCCTACAAACTAATACCTTTTACCATCCTTCACCACAAACTAATACCTTTCACCATCCTTCACCATTGTTTTTTACTAAAGTAACTTTTCATTCTACCTATAGGACAAAGTCTAAAGCAGAGAAACTAAGGTAGTAGAATTTGTTTTTGCACCTACCTTCAGTATAGGATAGATGTGTAGACGTTAGATGTTAGATGTTAGATATAAATATTTATGAGCAATATTTTAGATAAAAGAAAATCATAATATATACATCACATTAAAATATATAACTTATAAATAGTACTTATAAATTAACATCCATTTTACCCTATAAATTAATACCTGATTGTGTAACCATATTTAAAATTTAATTAAATAAGCCCATAAAAAATTAATATTTATAATACATAACAAGATTTACCATGAAATAATTCACCTACATATTTCCTGGGATATTATTAACTGTAAATATTTTTTTATACAATATCTGGTTACAATACCAATGGCTTTACCATGACCAATACCCAAAAACCATAAGTTCAATTAAAAAATAACAAAAAATATAAATAATTTTATTTTAATTTTATTAATATAAATTTTTAAATCAAAACTTAATACTTACATAACATACAAAATAACAAGATTCTTAACCTAGATATCACCTATATTTACCATCGTATTATTACTTGTTGTCGGGGGAAACCCCCCTTTTTGTTTACAATACCATACCACTTGACCAACACCTACCTCAATTTTAAATTAAAATATTTTAATTTTATTTTGTTACACGAAGAGGCTACGGTAGAGATGTTGTGACATGTTGTAATGTAATGTTATGTTTAACATTTTGACTAAGTCAAAATACATAAAAAAGAAGAAGAAGAAGAGATTAATGTAATGTAAACATTTTAACTCCAACTCAAAATAAAATAAAATAAAATAATAATAAAAAAATAACCCTATAAAATAAAATAATAATAAAAATAAAAATGACTCATGGCATTGAGAACCTAGGGTATTCATGTAGAATATAGACTATTTAAAGGGGGGAATTAAACCAGCCTAGATCCATCTGAACTTTAGATCTACCCAGCACCTAGAGAGATTAAATATCTTTATATGGAAACCTTTTTTACATTGAAAATAAATTTGATCCCTCTCGGATCTTATTAATAGTTTTCAAACATTTGATGGTTTTAGATGCCAAAATGATCCAACATTATTATCTTATTATTTTTCTTCAAGATATTTTAAAAACTTATAGTGTTCATTTGAAGTGATACTAAGGTAGTAGGAGAGGGAAAAAACAATATGGCTATATTCCATATTTGAAAGGCATAATTTGACGTGTAACATAGATAAAGCCATTTCATATAACAAGTTAATTCAAAAAAGTTAGTTCTTGGGCCTATATAGTCAACACAAATCTAAATGGAAGGAAATAGGGTTGAGATCAAACATAGAGTTAATAGCACATCTAGATAATATGCAAAGTCATTAATGATTTAAATTAGAGGAAATTTCAGCCTAAAAGTGCCCATGAAATTTTCACTTAATTTCCACGTCATAATATGTAAATAATATCGAAAAAATTATTAATGCAATGTAAATCTTTAAAATGCGGATTAATTTGAATTTAATAACCATGTCAAAAAAACAAAAAGAAAAGAGTTAAATATAAAATATAAAATAGTTAAACAATTAAAAACAAAATATATTTTAGTTAAATATAATAAAATAAAAATAGTTAAAAGTAAAATAGTAAGTAGAACTCTTCTAGATCACATGTTTTATCAGTTTGATCTGACACTTTGGAACCCCTATGGAGTTCATCATCAAGGAAAGGATTGAAATTAGATCAACATACAACATAGTTAAGTAGAGATGCAATGGTAATTCCAAACTACAATGAAATCAATCATTATAATAAATTGACATATATATATATAAATAAAAATTAAATTAAATAAAAAAAATAATCTGAAAATTTTCCGTTATTATTAATATTCTAAATCAAATAATAAAAAAATTAATTAATTATAAACAACCCCAAGAAATGTTAAAATTATAAAAGGATAAAATCTAAGATATAACTCCGTGATGAGGGTGACGAACATTGAGGGCAGTTTGACGTGTGTGCCACGAATTAGAAAATTTGGCGAACGATATGGAGGATAGTCATCCTGTCCTTCCATAACATATGATGTACGATGAAGACTAAGGTGTTGCGTGTGATATTTCATTTCTTCTCTTCAGGATTGAGAGTGGGAGAGGGTGGCGGTGGGTATATGGCGCCTGTTAGGTTTCAAGATTTCTATTATGATATGATAGTTTGGTGGCTAGCTACTTGTGATCCGAGCTCTAGTAGTCGGACGTGTTTCTCTAGCCTTCCGTTAGTCTACAAATGGTGGATATTATACCATCATCATCTCCTCCACTGAGTCCAGCTCTCAAAAACGTTAAGTTCCTTTCCCTATGTTTTCTCAATTTTTCAAAGGTTCATGTGACTTCTGGATGATAATCGGGATGACCTTAGGTTTCATTCTTGTGTTGTTTACTAGCTCTCTTCCTTGTTGTTTTCTGTGCTCAGGAGGATGTATGAGTCTCTTATTAAACAATTGTATTTTGGGTCCTCTTATCTTTGTGGCTTTTTGCAGATTCCTGAGATCCATTTCTAGATGAGTAGAATTGGGGTTCAGTGATGGAAATATGGTCTGAAGGTGTTTGTAGAGTTTGGTTATCCTGTGGGGTTCATACCTCATGTGTTTGTGTCTGGGGTCAATTATTTTTCTTTGTGACTTTGTTCCTTCGCGCTTCCTCAAGTAGAGGTGATGACAAGGTCTCATTTGGGTTTATTTGTCACCTTTTTGTGGTTCCAATTGTAACTCCCTAGTTTGGGGAGAGAATGTTGGCAGTTTCAAGAAGTAGGAGTTTGCTGGATAATTTGGGGTTGCCTGTTGCTCTGCTGCGGTTCACGGTGTGTCGAGAGGGGTCAATTTTCACTATTGATTCTATTTTAAAGGTGTATCCTTGTGCCTTCACAATGCGACATTTGCTGTGTAATTCCTGTTCCCTACCCCAGCGGAGGGGAGCTTCTTCCAGCTAGGGCAGGGGAAACAATGAGCTGAAGGTGGAGTTGGTGAGCCAGGTTTCTGAGCATCTACCGCGGGGTGGTCAAACTGTTGGAGGATTGGTCCAACTGACGTTACGGGCCTGTGGGGGAAGGGGTGGTGCGATAGAAAATTAGGGTGGTCATGTAGCTAGGAAGCAAAAGAGGGGTGGTACAACGCGTGGGGTTGGAGTAGGTGTGCGAGGTCGGAATCAATGGTCAATTATATTTTGGGTCCTCTTATCTTTGCGGTTTTTCTATGAATTATTGAGATCTATTGTTGGTTTATTATGATTGGGGTTTGGTGGTGGAAATATAGTCTAAAGGTGTTTGCAGAGCCTGGTTTTCCTGTCGGGTTCATACCTCCTATGTTTGTGCCTGGGGGTCAAGTCTTTTGATCTGCGACTTTGCCCTTAGTGCTTCCTCGAGTAGAGGCGATGAAAAGGTCTCAGTTGAGTTTGTCTATTTCCTTTCTGTAGTTCCAATTGCAACTCCCTGGTCTGAGATGAGAAGGTTGGTAGTTTCGAAAAGTAGGAATTTGATGGAAAATTTGGGGTTGTATGTTGCGCTATTGCGGTTCATGGTGCATCGAGAGGGGTAATTGTTCAATTTTTATTATGTTTTAGAGGTGTATCCCTGTGCCCTCACTATGTGACCTTTGTCGCATAATTCCCATTCCATACCCTAGCAGAGGGGAGCTTCTTCTAGCCAGGGCAGGGGTAGCAATGAACTGAAGGTGGAGTTGTTGGGCTAGGTTTCTAAGCATATGTCACGGGGTGATCAAAGTGCTATGGGTTTGGCCCCACTGGAATTGAGGGCCCATGGGTGAAGGGTTGGTGTGATAGAAATTCAAGGTGGTCGTGTAGCTGGGAAGGGAAAGAAGGGTGGTGCAACATGTGGGGCTGGACCAGGTGTGCAGGGTCGGAATCAGAGGTCGGGGTGTTCAGCTCGCCCTGGATTTCCTTGAGGCTTACGATAAGGTATGGAAGGATGAGCACAAGGTTGTTATTTCCATGCTCAACCAACTACATTACTTTCAATGCGATGTTAGAGAGAGGATTGTGGTGGTTTGGTGCGAACAAAAGCTGCTATCTGAAAAGGTGGAAAAGATGGAAACATGGATGGCTCACTTCGAGCATCATGTTCAGTGGACTTATCGCCCCCTTCCCCCTCCAGGGACTGGGCCTGAAAACCCTGCGTCTATTACTTCTGACAATTGAGCATGGCCACATGTGTTATTCTAGTTATGTTTGTCTTTTGGTGCTTTTAGCCTATAAAGTTATGGATTGTTCCTTTAGTTTTGCTACTGTTTATTTGTCATATGCTTCTAGTGCTAGTCAACAAACATGGTCGGGGTGAGACTACCTACATTTTGATATCTATGTACTCTCATTTTGAAGAACGAATAGAACTTTGATTAAAAAAAAAAATATATTCTAAGATATAACTACTTATGCAATTCTATATGATAAGAAGTTATAATATTATTTATTTTAATAAAAAACTATTATACATATTAAGAAGCAAAAAAAATTAATATAATAAATAATGTTAAGCTAGAGGAAGAATGAGATTAAAAAAATAAATAATAATAAAAACGAAATTGAGGACGAACGAGATTTAAAAAAATATATTGAAATAGTTAAATAATATTTAATAGTTGAAAAAATCATATTCTAGAAAGGACAAATTACTCGATTTTGGCCAAAAAATATATATTTTTGGCAAAAATTTTGGCTTTAGTAGATAATGTCGTTAAAAAAACCAAAAATAGTTAAATATAAAATATATATACACAGTTAAATATAAAATATAAATATAGATTGTTAAATTTAATATTAAATATAAATAAACAATTATTTTAATAAAAAGTGCCATATATTGAGGGATTTGATAAAAGTAAAAAATTAGAAATAATATATTAATTTTTTTATTAAATCTCGTGGTAATAAATATTGTGGAACATAGAAAAAAGTAAAATAATATTAAAAATTTGTCTACTTGGCATTTTTATTATTTTCATTTTCCTTAGGGGGGTCACTTTTAAGCAAAGTCTTTCAATGGAAATCACATAAGAGAAATTTTTGGGCGACGCATTTTGAACCAAGAAGTGTGGTTCATCATCAGGACCAAATGAAGGGGCAGACCTTGGCAAAGGCTCTCTATTTAAGACTTTTCCATGGTTTGCCTCTTCATCTAGTCCCGATGATGAACCACACTTTTTGGTTCGAAACATATCAGCCAAAAATTGCTCTTATATGATTTCTATTGAAAGACTTTGCTTAATTCATTGTGGATCACAGAAGCTTGAATATAAAAAAGGTCACTTTTAGGCTGAAATTTCCTCTAATGTGTTTCATGAATCTGTAAAATCTTCCTCTACGAACGACAATTACTTTAGCGAATCTATACTTGAGCCCTTTGGCCACACAAGTACTTTACTATCAAAAAATTCTAGTTTATCTCTTGTATCTTCCAAACATGAAACATAAACCAATTTTTTTTCAAACTTTGTACATATAGTGTGTTGTTAAGATGAACGTTTTCACTTGATTCCAACTCAATGGAAGTATTCCCAACACCTTTTACTGTGTAGCTCTTGTTGTCTCCAAGTTCTACCTTTTGAGATGGTCATCTTTCCATTAGACTTGTCAGGTTATCACAGTCTCCCGTCATGTGTCTTGAGGAACCACTATCTACTAGCCACAAATTATTGCTATCTACAATAGAACCTGTAAGAGAATAAAAATAGAAGAAGTATTTGTTACTTGAACCTTCATGCTTATGTTTCTTTGGAAGTCCATTAATGTCTGTTGTGGTAGCATGCTACTTTCCCTTTCTCTTTCTATCATTCGATCTTTCAAGACAATCGTGTCTATAGTGACTAATTTTTTGACAATGATGACATTGAACTTTTGACATATCCTTCTTTCCTTAATGATCATATCTTCTTCCTTTAGGTCTCCTTCCTTCACTTCTTCAAAAACCAAACTTCTTTCTTCCTCAAACCTTCTTGAAACCCGCTACAAAATCTTGAGAATTGCCTTCATTAGATTTTTGAATCTTTCCCTTTGATTTGAGCCTACATTCTTCTTGAGTGCATGCAGTCCATAATTCTTCAAACTTTAGAGTTTCATTTCTGCCACATATATTGGATGCAAATGAGTCACATGAATCAAGTAAATCATTAATTGTTTAATGGACAATTGGCATTGTTTGGATGGTTGGAGGAACTTGGTATGTTGACATTGATGTCAACCATACTAGCATAGATGTTTGTGGGAGCAGATGTTGACTCTGATTATCACTAGCCTAGTTGTGATGGTAAATGGGATATTTTGATGTGCTTGATGTTTTAAGCTAAGTGGGAGTCTCATGGTTTCTATAGTCTCTTGTAGAGAATCATACTAGCAGTAGGTCTATTGGAAAATCCATAAAAATATGACTATGCTAGTCAGGGAGTCCTAGACTTTGGAGAGGATTATGTCTCAAGAGATCAACTCAGTTTCTCCTGAGAGTAGCATAGTTGGTGAGTTCTTGGAAAGATCTCTCCAATGGTATGTGGAACTCTGCAAAGTGCCTCATAAGAGCAGGTTTTAGGCATGAGAAGAAGGGTCATGGTGAAAAGAATAGAAGAATGTTTGCAACCATTTTTTAGGTAGAAAATGGGCTCAAAGACTGCATCAAACCCTCTCCACTAGAAACTGCTTTGAAAAATCTTTCCAACAGTACGAGAAAGTCCATAAATGGATCTTGGAATCAAAAGTTATTGATAGTCAATGTAAGGACCTTGAAGTCCTTAGGAGCAGTTCTCGGAACCTTGGAAGGTTTGGAATCTCGGAACCTTGGAAGGTCAGAATATCAAAACCTTGGAGGTCTATGTAAAAGAGACTCGAGATGGCATGGAACCAGGAATGCAGGCCCGTGACCTCAAAGGTTTGAAATTTTGGAATCTCAAAACCTCAAAACCAGGGAAGGTCAGAACCCCATAACTTCTTATTAATGAATTATTTTAAAAGCGTCAATCGTTGTAGGGAGTATGGGTTTACAAAGGAAATTGCCTGCAAAACCAAGGATCGAGGGAGCCTTTCTCTCTCCTCTAACTTGACACATGGAAGTAGTTGATTGGCCCTAAGAAGCTAATCGTGGTAGATGATGTCAACATGACATGGCTGTATGGGGGACATATGGTAGCCAGATTAAACATTTTTGAGTGGCCTAATGGGGCAAATCCTAGTGATACATGTCACCACTTAGGAGTCGCCACGTGGGGTTCATGAAAAAAGCATGATGTCAACATGGAAGTATATCTCGGAGGTCAAAAATATCTTAACTCTATAATTGTATTTTAAGAAAGTGCCTAGACTAGGGAGTTTCGAGTGTTGTGTTGGAATTTGGTCACAGAGTCCAAAGAACCGAGGGCGTAGAGCATTTCCACAAGGAGATAGGCTCCCAGAAGGATCCTGAAGGGATTATTACCTAAAGTGTTATGACGTTGGTCACTAGTCCTATGGTGGAAAATCAATAAGAAGTGAAGCAAAATGGGCTAAAGGCCAAGCTCTGAGTTTGTCGATCTATTAATAGCTTGAGAATCACTATTAATAAAAAGTTACAAGATGTGGGGCTCCGAGATTGAAACACAATGGTGTATCAAGGATGAATGAGTTGACAACTAAAAGTAAATACACGCAGAAGAGTTGGTAGCTGGAGTAAAGAGCGACTATCAAGATCGATGAGTCAAGGTTATGAGGACCATGATTTGTAGAGAAGAGTGTTTGGGTATGTCTTGAGTTGAAGTAAGCCACCTTTGATCTCCTACGCATGCTTCATTGAATTAAATGAAGAACAAAGCCTCAAGGAATGGAGGTCTGATCATACTTTAGAGAAGCTATGCTAGAGTATATCTCAAGTTCTATGGACAATTAATAAGCATGGAAGAACCTCCTTGAGCATACAGGCTGATTGAGATTTAATTCTCAACATGGAGAATCACATAGGTTCCCATTCTCAGGATTGATGGTACTGCAGTTACAGTTGTTGAGTAGCTGAGTGGGAGAAAATGCTCAGAAGCCCTTGATCCGCTTTTAATATGATCAAAGTAGCAAGAAGTTAGACACTATAGTAGTATGATGAGTCATTCATAGAGTACACACTCAGTCTGCATGAATGGAAAGTTGATGGTTGTCAGGGATGACATCGTTCACAGTGTGACAGGGGAACAAAATATGTGATTATTGTAGAGAAAATGGGTCAATTGATCATTGTTGAGGGAGATGAAGAGAGAAAAGTTGCGTATGTGAAAATAGTGTGAATGGACCAAGTGTTCAATTGTGACACAGTGTTGTAGAGGGCTATGATTAGATCTCTAGGAGAAGAGAGAGGCATCGTTCAGAGGAGATCTATAGAGTTAAAGGGAAAAGGTTGGTACCGTAGTGAATTAAATTTATGTTTATGTGTATCTGTACTTGCCTCTGTTTTTAGATTAAAAAATATATGAAAGGTAGAACAATGGCTAGAGCAGGTAGTGGTCAGCATTCATAAGAGGTTGGTGCCTCTTGGAAAGTAGTAGCTTGATATCTTAAGGGGGTCGGTGCCTCCTATGAGGGGGTGCTAATAAAAAATTTAATGTAATTAAGTAAGTGCTTAATTTACATTATAACAAAAAACAAATTAGTAGTTTTATCCCTTTGGGTTTCTATGTGAAAATACCTGTGTCAATATGTGTATGATTCTCCTTTGATGGATTGTATGTACATGTGAATGCCTTATCTTGTGGTTCATTTGTATTTTGTATGAATGCTCTTACAAGTAACTGACAATAGAGGAAAGAATTAAGGACTTGTTCTTAAATTTTTAAGAATCTCACTATTGTTGATTCACCCCCCTAGTAATTCCTTATTCCAACAATTCATATCTGAGCAAGGTTCATTCAAGAACAATCTAACCACGAGAAAGTAGATACATACATAATTATGTCTAGGCAAGATAATTTTTAAAAATATGAAATTGCAGTCAAATTCCACTTTGGACAACTCTCTTGATGAATATAATGATTATATTGAATTCCTCTTTTTGAGAGGACCAAAATTGACCTAAATATCACTCAAATTGGATAAGGGAAAGTTTACTTATGAAGAAAATCCCACATGTGCATATTTGATAAGGTCAACCCTAAAGAAAAGTGGACCATCTTGAAAGACTATAAATACAAGTTCCCTTTACTTCATTTAGACACAATGATGAGACACTCTTCTATCTTGGTTTTTGGCTCACATGGGTCTGAGGTTTGTATGCATAGGAATAAGTTCGCTCTGAGGTGAAATTGGAGGGCCAAAGGCCAACATCTCTTATTTTGCGTTTTGGGACTCAGTCGTAGGCATAATATAGGAAGAAGTCAACTCTAATCGCTTGCAAAGAAGCTCATCTATGCGACTGGAGCCTTCTATTCACAAAGAAGACTCTCCATCTGTGCGACTCAAGGTTTAAGGTTTCTGCAATTGTTCTAGCCCCAATTGCTCACATGCTAGGCTTAAGGGAGTGACTAGGAAATCCATAATCACTCACATGACACATCCTCCATGTGATTTGGACTTAAAAGATGAAATCATTAGTCTTCTGAAGATTTCCCTCAGTGACTGTAGGGTTTGAAAGTTGACTGTAGACAATGAATGTTCATTACAGACTTACAGACTTTAGAATCATATTTGTGAGTATAAGCATTGTTGGGTTCATTTCATGGATGTTCTAGTTGTTTTGTTGAATAGTTGCATATATGAAGATATAGATCATTGTACTCTATTTTGCTGAATTATTTGATGACAATCTAAGAAGAAGAAGAATTTGAAAGGGTTTTCCCCATAATGGGTTTTTCCCTGGTCTCCAACGAATCCTAGTGTCTCTATGTGTGAATGCTTTTATTCTACTGTTCCTTTATGTTTCACTACATTTATATTGATGACATTTTTCTTTCTACATAATTGCATATGCTACTGAATAATGATGTAAGTTTGAATAATATTATGATGGTATAGGGTGAACTTAATGTGTTAATGAATAAAATAATTATCAAAGAAAATAACAACATAGCCCTATGAAAAATTAATATGGTATCAGATGTGGACTCAAGAAAAGTCATGGAGATCACCCCTATGATGACACCATTGATGGAAGTAAGAAGAGGATGTGGAGACCTAAAATAATTCTAGGGTTTGAAGAAAACCTTAGGGAATTTTTGTATTAGGGTTTGATGGATATTATGAGGTTATTGTTTAAGAGAAACCCTAGTTTATGGCAAAGATTTGAGATATGAAATATAGAAACCCTAGTAGGGTAAAAGTAAATATGTTCAAGAACTTGTGACAGATTTGAAGAAGCCCTAGATGGGATAGTATCTAGTAGGCTCGATTGTTGATAACGTTGATTGAAATATTGAAGGCAACATTGTTATGTGGATAATGGAAAGTGATGGATATTGAAGGTTGGTCCAAGAGGGAGAGGATCACATCTCATTAAATATAAGTGTTTCTTGACTTCTGATGCTCCTTTACGTATTTACTTTTTTTTAGACTTATAGATATGATTATTGTGTTGATCATTACTTATACTTCCTGCATTTCTATTTGAGTATTTGGATGTTACTAACCTTCTTGATGAGATGTAATAAGAGGATCCTTCCTTGAGGACCATTTGAGATGCAAGAAAGAAAAGCTAGAGTTAGAAAAGTTAAAGTGGCATCTGATGAAAAGATGACTAAGTGCTACAAGCTGCCTATGTCAAATGAAAATATGCACAGGTATTTGAATACTAAAAGGTATGCATGATATATTGTTTCAATCTTATGTTTCCGCTATAATATTGGATGGCAAGGTAGATTCACAAGCTCATGCAATGTACTAAATCACAAGACAAGAATCTACTTCTACTTTCAACCAACAGAAGCCAAATAGATAAATGAAAATAATATGAACAACAAGAAGATAAATTAATGGCACATAACACAATATGTATCTAGGGAAAGCCACTACTCAAAATCCCTCTATTTGTATTGCATATATCAGAAATATGAGTGAAGATACAAAGCTTGTTCTCACTAAAACAATTCCACACAAGTATGCACAACTCTCTCAGCTCACAAGCTAGCTCAATCAAAATCATTAGCCTATTCAACAACTCTCCAAGCCCCTAATCTCTTGTGTAATTCCTAGGATGAATAGCCCATATTTAAATGGAATTCATGCTTCCAAAACTACGCAATCCAAACATAGGATAAATCTCTGATGCATGCATGATATTTAATCTCCAGTAAATAATACAACTGATAGTACACTGTCCCTACACTCTAGTCTCAACTAGGTCTTTCTTAGAATCAAGATTCATGAGTTTCTGATGAGTGAATCTTCAGTTAACTAGAGTGACACTTATGGATGGACTAGTGCAGCAACTGACTATTAACTCTCTATTAGTTCCTCAAACAGCTTGGAACTAATTTAACTAAACATAACTCAATAAACTGAGTGATCTAGTTTACAACTCACAATTTAAACTCATACTGGACCCCTAAAACTTAGGGAAAACATATACATGACTTTAGAAAGACTTCCAAGTCAAAATTCCTAAGCTAATTTAGTTAATTAAACTTAATTAACTATTTAAAAGTTTCTATAAGAATATAATTCGATTTTAATTCTCAGTTTAATTCAAGGACAAATTATACTGGAATTTCTTATTACCATTTCTCAACACTCCCTCTCAACAAGAAAGGGATTATCAGCTACCTTGATCCCATCGCTCTGAAACTCGAATTTACATCTTGGCAATTCCTTTGTCAAAATGTTAGCATCTTTCTCCTTCGTGGGAATGCACTCTAACAACATAATCCTCCTCAATACACAATCTTTAAGATGATGGTATCAAATATCAATATGCTTGGACCAATCATGAAAAAATGGAATTTTAGAGAGTTTGATTTGACTTTGATTATCATAGTAAATCACACTTAGATCCATCTACTGACCAAAAAAACCAACCAGGTTATTCCTCATCTAGATGGCCTCACATGCTAATTGATTCACAACCATGTACTCTATCTCTACCGAACTGAGTGCAACCAATCTCTTTTTCCTATTGTACCAATAAATTTTTTCTAACCCAATATTGAAGATCCCTCATTATGTTTTCTTTTTTGTCAGATGGAATCCATACTCAATATGCATCGGTGAAGCCTAAAAGCTTCACTACCTCTATCCATTTATACCATAATCCATACTGAGAAGTGCCCCTGAGGTATCTCAACACATGCTTTGCCGCATTCCAATACAATTAGACAGGCCTAACCATTGCTTGACTAAACTGTTTAACTACATAGAACATATATGGTCGTGTGTTCACCAAAAATAGTAGATTCCATTACTTCCCCTGAAGTAGCATTTTCCTTCCTCCAGTTACCTGCTAGAGGAGTCTCCATGGGTTTGCTTCTCTCCATGCAAAATATCTTGAGTATCTCATTGGCATACTTTCCCTGAGATACAAACAACTCCCCATCTCCCTAACATACCTCCATGCCAAGAAAGTAATGCATGAGCCCCATGTCCTTCATCTCAAACTCTCTTGCAAGGTCCTCCTTGCAAGACTTGATTAGTTGATCATCACTTGTCAATATGAGATCATCAACATAAAGTACAATGATCAATAGTTTACCTTCCACCATTATGTGGTACAAGTTTGCATCCGCTTCACTCTTCATGAAGCCCAACCCGGTGAAGTAGTTATCTATCTTGGTTTACTAAGCATGGGGTGCTTTCTTCAACCCATAAAACACTCTATTGAGATGGCACACATCCGACTCATGGTTGAAGGTCTCAAAACCTTCAAGCTACTCTATGTATGCTTCTTCCTAAATCATGCTATTAAGGATGGATGTCTTCACATCCATATGATGTATCCTCCAACCCATCTGTGTTGATAGTTCCAATATAGATCTAGTTGACAAGTACCTTGCAATAGGAGCAAAGGCCTCATCATGGTCAATCCCCTCTACCTTTGAAAAGCCACAAATCTAGCCTTATGCTTCTCCACACTACCATCTACAACTTGCTTTACCTTGTAAAGCCAACATGATCTCAACACTGACTTGTCCTTCGGTCTCAGGACCACATCCCAAACACTATTACGAACTATGGAGACATACTCCTCCACCATGGCTTCAACCCAAACCGACTGTTGCACTGCTTCCTTAAAGGAATATGATTCCGTCACAACACATTCACCCATAAGAGCCATGTATCTAGTGTACCTCTCAGGTGACCTCCTCTGCCTACGTTGAGAAGTGGGTGCTCCCAAATTCTCTTTGTGCATCATTCAATAATCTCTCAGCCTCTCTGGTGAACTTTCTTCCCTCTTTGGAAGCCTCTTCCTTAGTGGATGTCTCCACTCCCAAATCCTTAGCATGTGGCTGCTCTACATCAATTCGAGGCTCCTCAAACTTAGGAGCTAAAAGATCCTCATCCGCATGTAGCTCAAGCTCCCTCTCAAGGGAAATTCACATGGCCTTCTCCTCATTGAATCTGACATCCTATTGGTCGGAAAGTACACCCAATAGTTGTGAGGTGTATCCATGTAACCCACAAATATTCCAATTCTGATGTCGGGTCAAGATTCTTCTGTGCATCTTTGGTCACATGGTAATATACCAATGACCCAAAAATCTTGAAGTGAGCAACATCTGGCCTCTTACCAGAATAAGCCTCCTCTGGTGTCTTCATCTCAAGTATCCGATGTGGGCTATGGTTCTGAACATAAACCATTGTGTTGCATGCCTCAACCCACAAGTGTAGTGGTAGGCCCTGATCATGCAACATTTCCCTCACTGCCCCTACTATGCTTCTATTCTTCCTCTCAGCCACCCCATTCCGCTAAGGGTTATGGGGTGTCATCAACTCTCGTTTAATCCCTTTTGATGCACATAAGTTCTTAAACTCATTTGAGACATACTCACCACCATTATCACTTCATAGAGCTTTAAACTTCTTGCCCGACTCTTTCTCGACCAATGCTTTAAAATTACAAAACTTTGTAAAGGTTTGATCCTTTTTCTACATGAAAAATATCTAGCATTTTTGAGAAAAGTCATCAAAAAATATAATATAATACTTGTGTTTGGTCATGGATGCTGTTGAGAATGGTCCACACACATCTGAATGGACTCGATCTAGAATAGCCTTTGCTTTACTGTCTTTGTCATGAAAGGAAGACTTGTTGTATTTTTCCAAAATACAACCCTTGCATGTAACAACTTTCTCAAGCATACCTTTGGGAAGACCGGTAGATATCTTCTGCAATATCTTCAAATCCCCATGATGCAAGTGGCCCAATCTCCTGTGCCACAACTCGCCAACATCTCAACTCTACACCCTTTCTACTTTTGTGCTCAAAGAAGCACACTCCTCTACCTCCATCTTATAGAGATTCTTCACCTGAATCCCTATCTTCTTTACTTGACTCATGGCTATGTGTCGAAGGAATGCCTTTCCTTTCAATAAGATCACATCATAGCCTCTACCATCAAGCATGGAAACAAACACTGATTTCTTCTTTAGCTTGACCACATACATAAAATTCTTCAAGGTGAGTGGAGACCCATGCTCCCTTTGAAAAGTAATTGTGACCAATCCACTAACATTATATTTCCCATCATCACCCATCTCAATATACATCTGGAGATATTTCTTCTCCAAGTCACTGAATAACTCTTTGTCAACAGTCATAAGGAATGAATCTCCATTGTCTAAGTACCATACACTTTCCATAATTGATGACACCATGCATGTAATGAGGGAAAAGTCTAATTTGAATTGAGATTCCAAAGCCTCACCTACCACTCCTCATGAGGACTTCTTCTTGGACTTCTTGAGTGGAAAATTTGTAGAAAAATGGCCCAACTCATGAAAATGAAAGAACTTAACTTTCATCATGTGCTTCTTCTTACCTCCATGATAAGTCCGATTTGGAATGGGAAGCTTTCCATTTCTCCTTCTTCACCATAATTGCTAAGGAACAGTTTTCTTCATCATCAGTCTTTGATGAAGAGCCATCCCTGACATTCCTCATGATCTCCTCCTGCAAAAAATCTAACCATAGTCATCCCAATATGGAAGCTTCTCCCCACCATTAATAGAGTCCTGATAACTATGCCAACTCTTTTGGAGTCCTAGAAGAGCAAGACTCATCATATCATCCTCGACAACCATGATTCCAACACTTCCAATTTCATCACGACACTGAGTGAACTTGGTCAAGTATATTGGAATCATCTCGCCTTTTTCCATTTTGATTTTTCAAAGTTTGTCCTTCAGTGCCAATTTCCTTTGGTCACTATTGTTCTGATACAATTCTGTCAATGTTTTACACATACCATATAGAGTTTCCTTGCCATGGAGACTGGAGACAATGTGGTCTCAAACTCCCTCAAGGATTATCCACCTTACCTTTGCCACACACTTCTTCCATTCGGCCAAATTTTGTGCATCTGATGTTGCTACCTTAGGAATTTTTTGATCCACGAATTCCATTAAGCCATCATCCTCTAGCACAACCTCCATTCTATCCCTCCAAGATATAAAATTTGAGTTTCCTTCCAATGCATACTTGAGCCGCAAACTGTGGAATGTCATTTGTTGATCTTGAAGTATGTATTGAAAATTCAAATTTCACCTATAACCCAAAACTCAAAACTTTGAAATCTCCTCTAATATATTGTTCTCAACTCTGATATCATGTAGAAAATCCTACATATTTACAAGCTCTTGCAATTTACTAAAGCACAGGACAAGAATCTATTTCTACTTTCAACCAGCGAAAGCCAATAGATCGATGACAACAATATGAGAAAGAAGAAGATAAATCAATGGCGCATAACACAATATGTATTTGGGGAAAGCCACTGCTCAAAACCCCACTATCTATATTGCATATATCAGAAATATGAGTGAATATACAAAGCTTGTTATCACTAGAAAAATTTCGCACACGTATGCTCAACTCTCTTAGCTCACAAGCTAGCTCAAGACAAATACTTAGCCTATTCAACAACTTTCCAAGCCCCTAATCTCTTGCATAATTCCTAGGATGAATAGATTGTATTTAAATGGAATTCATGATTCCAAAATTGCGCAATCCAAACATAGGATAAATCTCTTATGCATGCATGGTATTTAAACTCCAGTAAATAATACAACTGATAGTACACTGTCTCTGCACTCTAGTCTCAACTAGGTCTTTCTCAGAATCAAGATTCAAGAGTTTCTAATGAGCGAATCTTTAGTTAACTAGAGTGGCACTTGTGGATGGACTAGTGAACCAACTGACTATTAACTCTCTATTAGTTCCTTAAACAACTTCGAGCTAATTTAACTGAACATAACTCAGTAAACTGAGTGATCTAATTTACAACTCACAATTTAAACTCATACTGGACCCCTAAAACTTAGGGAGAACATATACATGACTTCAGAAAGACTTCCAACTTGAATTTCCTAAGCTAATTTAGTTAATTAAACTTAATTAACTATTTACAAGTTGCTATGAGAATAGAATTTGATTTTAATTCTCAGTTTAATTCAAGGACAAATTAAACTGGAATCTCTTGTTTCCATTTCTCAACAGCTAGTAGGCCTGGTTGTTGATAAATTTGATTGAAATATTGAAGGAAACATTGTTATATGAACAATGGATAATTATGGACCTTGAAGGTTGGTTAAAGGGGGAGAGGATCACCTCTCATTAAAGATAAGCATTTCTTGAATTATTATGCTCCTTTATGTCTTTACTTTTGTTTAGCTTATAGATTTGATTATTGTGTTGATCATTACTTATACTTCCTGCACGTATATTTGAGTATTTGGATGTTTCTAACATTTTTGATGAGATGTAAGAAGAGGATCCTTCCTCGAGGACCATTTGAGATGCAAGAAATAAAATCTAGAGCTAGAAAAGGTAAAGAGGCACCTGATGAAAATATGACTAAGTGCTACAAGCTGCCTATGTCAAATGAAAATATGCACAAATATTTGAATACTCCAAGGTATGCATGATATATTGTTTCAATGTTATGTTTCCACTATAATACTGGATGGAAATGTAAAGACCTAAGGTATGATGAGAATGTCTCCTTCCCAAATGGTTCATGCATGCATATGAAAGTGATTTGATTCATGGTTCTTATGATGAAATTGTGCACTTTGTATTGAACATGTATCTTACTTCTTGATCATGATGAACTTCTTGATTCTATGAGGATACTTAATGTTGATCTTTGATATAGTGGTATACGTGATGTTTGGCTAACATATATAATTTTTGAACTCTTGATCCCATAAATAAGGTTAGCACCTTGATTCTCGTAGATGGTAACTTGACACTATTTGTTTGTGAAAAGCATGGTAGGCATGATGATAGAAATATAAATATGAGACCGATATTAAGGATCTTTTGTTGACCATGGTTATGTTTTGATGTGCTTAGTAATTATGGCATATGGTAAAATTGAATGCCCTGACATGATTGATTGAGTTATGTGACAAATAATTAATGCACATGATCATTATTCTTGAAGTCTACTCCTATTAACTCTTTGACACCAACCCTTGATGATATATTGATGTCATGATGAAGTAGTTGATGATAACATAATATAACCATGATGAATATGTGATATGGTATGAATTTATGATCTAACAGATTTGCTGATGCATGACAACATTATAGACAGGTTGATGGCATGAATGAAGATGACATAAGTGGATTCCCATTCAGAGGGAGAACCTCTCCATAAGATCCCTTCTCCTATTTTAATTTGTATTATATACTCTTTATGGGCATGAATAGACAAATACCTGACATTTTTGATCCGCAACAAAGTTCTGATATGAGGTGAGATAGTTTTATCTTACTCTAAGCCTCAGTCACTTGGAAGAAATCCTATAGGTGTGACTATAACCTCCCATCCACACGAAAGAAAGCTCAAGGGTGCGGCTGAGGCACTAAGACAACTCTAAGATAGGTTTTGGTAGTTGGGAAGCCACAATCGCTCACATAACATCTTAAGGGTGTGACTGTAATCTCCTAACCACATAGGGGAAGGCCTAAGGGTGAAACTATGCCTACTGGACACAAAAATGAATATTTGTGCTTGAAATCATATGTTCACCTAAAATATTTTAGTACTATAGACACGAAGAAGATGACAGAAATATCTGTGAGAATGAAAGTTTGAATGTTTACTATAATATGAATATATATAGATTGAACTTGTGTTTGCAGGTGATTTAGACATGAATATGCCAATATGTTTTATGTTTGTGCTACAAGAGTTTGACATGATTTGGATGATTGATATAGATAAGTGTTTGGTGTTTTGACATGATCCTTGATAATGACTTAGAACTTTGACTTCATGTTGAGATATGTTCAAGACTATAGATCTCACTATGATATAGAATTTGGGATTTGACGACTGATGATTTTCCTTGATGACAATTCTACGTGGGCATAGTGAATTTTAGTGACTAATATTGGTATCTATAATGGTTTTGTATTGGCCTCCTCGTTCCTAACACATTGGTTGAAGTATTGACAATTGTGATTTAGTGTGAAGTAATCTAAAAATGAATGGATGGAACCTGCACAATTTATTCCTAGTGTATGCACTTGCATCTAATGAATTATATTATGATAATGAGGATGCATGATGAAGTTTTGTTTGATATTTCTTATGGCAACTTGTTGTCATGACAATATATGAAGTCGTGCCTTGATAAGAGCTCTACCTTTCACCTGGTCTAAAGATTTTGATAATGTGATATTGTGGTGATTTTGATATTGGTTATGATCTGACATCTAAACTTTGATGAGCTGACTTAGTTGATTCAATTGTAAAAGATTGAGTTATATGAGGTTGAGCATATTGGTTTGGAAAGTATCATGTTTGCAGAGAGAATTATATGAAGCAAGCTCCCCAATCCATTGATGTCCACATTGCTAGTTATCTGGTGAAGCCAAGAAGATGTGTTGATCCAAACCTCTACTTCAGAAGTTTTCCAAGGTATGACTTTGATTTTGGTTTTGGTTTTATATACTGATGGTCTACTATTGGCAAGTAATGAACCTCTGATGATTGAAGTAAGAGGGAGATGGCTACCGAAGCTTGAAATAATGAATCATGGCATGATGAATCAATTTATAAAGTAAGAAAAAGATAATATATATTGAAAATCTATTGAAGAAGTATAGGAAAGTGGAAATGCAAATCCTTGGACACTTCGATTAATTTCAAGATGTTGGGAAGAAATATTGTTGAACTCAACTTGGCAAGTGACAGTTGATTGAAGTATTGATGTTTTTTTTTAACACCCATCCGTATATATATATGATGTGCATAGAAACTGAATGAGTTCATGATTGAGATGCTTCACTTACATAGAGTTGACATCGAGCACCCTTCAAAATATTTGCATGGGATGATCAATTTTTTGATCTGGGATATTCTTCCTATGATATGTGATTGCATGGATGTATCATTGATTTTTTGGATTTATGAGCGCTTCTGGGTGATTCTTAGTACGAGATCTACCATGTTATTTTTGGATGAGAGATCCATAGCTTTACGCACGACGAGGTTGAGCATGATGTTGCTAGAATGGCTAGCTATGATATATGATGAAGAATATTTTTGGAGAGATGTTCGAATATGACAGGGATACATTGCGATAACAAAGAGTGGGAATCGATTGGCAGAGAATCCCAAATATAGCTGAGTCTAAGTTACCTTCATATATTGAGACAATGATACTATACGAGACAAGCTTAAGCTTGTGGTTGGCACCTCCTTGAGATGCAGGATGAATATGGTACCCTTTGGTGATTTATATTATTATTTACAGTCTAATATGATATTTGATTTGATGACCTACATGAACAAGAGACAACTGTTATTGCTACATGATGATCAAGCTAATACCAAATATAAGTATGATGAGAGCAACGCTTATCAAGGACATTGAGCCAACTCTTCTTGCCCTATTTGAGCTCCCATGGTGTGGAATTGAGATAGAGGGCTCCTAGGGTTGAGGGAACATTGGAAAATAGGGTATTACCCTATCTATTACCCACAGGG
The DNA here is from genome assembly GCA_000404065.3 of Pinus taeda. NCBI lineage: Eukaryota > Viridiplantae > Streptophyta > Pinopsida > Pinales > Pinaceae > Pinus > Pinus taeda. Next base: position 100,893 of record APFE030524971.1, read on the forward strand.
TTGGAGATTCTGCTCCCTTATCTTCATAGGGTTGGAGATGTTTCTCCCCTATCTCATCTATGTAGAGTATACCCTAGTTGGCATCATGCCTACAAGCAAGGATTCCTGGGAATACCACTCCCCATCTGGTCAACATATTTAGAGTGTACTTGGGGTACAACCCAAGCCGATTATGATGCAGGTGTTCCACCTCATGACTACCTAGATTCATTGATGGGAAGATTAGCAAGAAATATGGTTGGGTTGATATTTTCTCCCCTATGTGGTTATGCGTTGAGAATGAGCTCCTTGATGTGATTCCAGGGCTGAGATGTACTCCCTTGTGTGTTTGTATATCCTATTTCTTGATATGGGGCCATAGTAGTAGCTTGCCCATGAGATTCTAGGATGAGCTCCCCGATGTGGTTCCAGGTTGAGATGTGCTCCCTGATGATATTTTTTCTGATGATGATACATATCACAAATTTATCTCCCCATCGATAACCCTGGGTAGTATCCTGCTGACAGATATTCTGGGTAGTAGCCCGATGGACAAAGGGTGGTAGATTGAGCTCCCCTCCATGTCAAAATTATTCTTCTTTTAGATTCGATAATATTCAGCATATGAGTAGGCACAATGAACAGATAAGAAAGAATGAGAAAGAGATGAATTGAGATGATTAATGATGATATTATATGATGAGATACTTGAGACTAGATAAGATATGATGGCAGGATGACAGTTGATCGATGGTTAGACATTGACAGGTGGAATTCTCCCTAGTTGAGAAGGAGTGTTAAAAATATGCAACTATGGTCATATTCCACTTTGGAAAACTCCCTTAATGAAGATAATGATTGCACTGAATTCCTATTTTCAAGAGGACCAAAATCTACTGAAATATGACTGAAATCAAATAAGGAAAAGTGTACTTATGAAGAAAATCCCACATGTGCATATTTGATAAGGTCAGCCCTAAAGAAAATTGGACCACCTTGAAAGGATATAAATACAAACGCCCTCTACCTCATTTAGAAAAAATTATAAGACACTCTTCTATCTTAGTTTTTGGCTTGTATGGATTTGAGGCTCGTCTGCGGAGGAATACCTTCGCTCTGAGGTCAAATTGCAAGGTCTGAGGCTCGCATGTCTAATTTAGGGTTTTGGGTCTTAGTTGCAGGCACAACATAGGAAGAAGTTGACCCCTGTCGCTCACACAGAAGCTCATGCGTGTGACTATAGCCTTCCAGTCACACCAACAAATTTCCATCCAAGTGACTGGGGTTTTATGGTTTCTTCAATTAGATATGACCCTAGTCACTCGCATATGAGGCCTAAGGGTGCAACTAGAAAAGGCACAGTCACTCGCATGACACCTCCTCCATGCAACCATGACCTAAAATATGAAATATCAGTCTTCTGAATATTTTTCTCAGTGACCGTAAGGTTCAAAAATTGACTCTAGATAGTGACAGTTCATTACAGACTTCAGAATCAAATATTTGAGTATGAGCATTGTTGGGTTCATTTCATGGATGTTGTAGTTGTTTTGTTGAATAGTTGCATAGATGAAGATATTGATCATTTTACTCTCTTTTACTGAATCATTTTATGACAATTTAAGAAGAATAATAATTTGAAAGCGTTTTCCCTATAGTGGGTTTTTCCCTCGTCCCTCTCCAATCTTGGTGTCTCCATGTGTGAATTCTTTTCTTCTATTGTTTCTTCATGTTTCGCTACATTTATATTGATGATATCGTTCTTTCTACATAGTTTCATATGTTGTTTAACAATGATGTAAATATGAATAATGTTATGATATTATGGGGTGAACTTAATGTGTTAATGAAGAAATGAAATTTTCAAAGAAAATAATAATATAGCCCTATGAAAAATTAACAAGATTCAAGATGCTTACTCAAGAAAATTACCAATCTTTGATGGGGCAAACTGTGCCTTTTGGAAAATTAGGATGGAAGCTTATCTTATGTCCTTAGGAGTAGATGTTTGGAGCTTTGTACTAGTGTATTATAATGTCCCTGATGTCCCCCCCACTAATGCATATGGTAAAAAATTGTATGGAAATAATGCTAAAGCCAAGAATTCCATTATCTTTGGCCTTAATAAATTTGAACTAGTAAAAGTTATGCACTGTAAGTATGCCAAGGAAGTGTGGGTGAAGCTCAATCAGAGTCATGATGGAGATGATAAAGTCAAGCAGGCCAAACTTCAAACCTTCATAATTAGGTTTGAAATCGTAAAAATGAGTGAAGAAGAAAGTATAGCAGAAGACTTCCTTAAAGTTGATGAAGTAACCAATATGATTATAGGACTTGGTGAAAAGGTCAAAGAGGATATAATTTTTCAAAAGGTATTAAGATATTTACCCATGAGATTTAATGCCAAAGTATTTTCCATTGAAGAGATGGTTGATTTAAGCAATCTCAAGATGGATCAGCTACTTGGTACTCTTACATCCTATAATATGAGAGTAGGAAAAGAGAAGTTTGAACCCAAGAAGGGTGTGTTCAAAGTGTCCAAGAAGGCCGAGGCAAAAAAATACAATCAAAATTTCTCCAGCTACGAATCTGATCAAGAGTTGGCTCATTTTTCCAGGAATCTAAAGCGTGGCTTAGGAATGTATAAAGGGAAGCTGCCTTTTAAATGCTTTGACTATGGAAGAGTTGGACCTTTTTTGTCCAAATGCCCTTACAAGAAAAGGATAGAAAAGGAAGATGATCAATATTCAGAAACAAATCTCAAAAACATTAGAAGAAGAAGTTATTTAAGAAAAATGGGCTTTACTCCAAAGAGGATAACTCAACACCAGATCTAGACAACGATAACTCTTCAGAAGACGATTCAAATGAGTATTTACTCATGAAATTTGGAGAACACTCCAAGAAAAAAAATATTACTAACTCTGAAGAGGAAGAAGAAGAAGTAGGAGTAGTGGACTTTGAAGGGGAACTCGTCAGTGCCCTTGATGAGTTAAAGAAGGTAAGGAAAAAGAACAAGAAGCTAACAAAATAGTTGTAGCGTGTTGAAGAAGGTATGTACAACTCAGACAATGAAGAATTTTTTTATCAAAAGGAAAAAATTGAAGAAGCCGTCAAAAGAAAATATAGTTTAGCTCTTCTACTAGAAGAAAAACAAGGAACATATGAGAAAATACAAGAAGAGAACAATCATCTAAAGAATGATTTGTTAAAGGTAAAGAGGGAAATGATCTCAAGAACATGCATAGATGAAATATTGTCCCTGAAAGTCAAATTAGAAGAAGCTAAATGAAAATAAGAAGTTCTTAATGATTTGATCCATTAATGGGAAGAAAATTGTTATAGTCTTGAGGAAAAGGTCATCTCTCTAAGAACGAATCTTGAGAGATTGGAGATCAAGCAAGAAAGCCAGATCAAATTCTAAACAATCGAAGGTCTTCAGGAAATAAAATAGGTCTGGGATACTCTAGACCATAGGAATCTTCGATAAGAAATATGACCTTCAGGTCCATTGGATTTGATGAAGCTTAGAGTTATGCAAAGAAGCATCAAGAAATATCAATTAAGACAAAAAGGTAGCGAGCCAGAGAAGAAGCTATTATTGGAGTAATGACTCCAACCACCCCAAGGATCCATACCATCAAAGAATGAATCAATAATCTAGATAACATAGGTACTCTCATTTATTTTATGGTCATTGTTATAAATGTCACATCTTTAGATATAAGGTTGTTGATTGTAGAAGGATCAAAGTTGAAATAGATGAAAATTCCAGGTACAATAACTATCATAATTTTAGATCTCAAAAATCTCCTCTCAGAGATCGAAATCCTTTCTCTCCTCTAATAAATGATGTTGAATGCTTAAAATGCAATAATTTTTGGCACAAGGAAAGTGAATGAAGAATAAAATTTGAATGCTCATCCAAGTCTCATAACACTTGGCAACACTTTCTTCAAAAATATAAGAAGAATTGGAAACAAAAAACTAGAAAAATCATGGAATGTGGACTTTCTCATTTATCATGTGATAAAGAGAATAGATGGTGTGTGCAAAGTGGTTTTTCCAAGCATATGATTGGGGATAAGAGAAAATTCCTGTCGCTAAAAGAAAAGGAAATAGGGAACAATGTCTCTTTCAGCAACAATGCCCTAGTAAGAATTAAGGATAAGGGCATAGTCAGTCTTGATGAAAAGACTAAAGCCCAAAATGTGTTGTATGTAGAAGGTCTCAAGCACAACTTTCTTAGTGTAAGCCAAATGTGTGATAATGTGTATAATGTGACTTTTCGATATAGATACTATGAGATTCAACATGAAAATAACGGAAAGATGGTGGGAAAGGTAGTCAACAAGGAAAATTTTAAGGATGGAAAATATTCTTGAAGTTTAAAAACAATTGCGAATATCATTAGTTCCTAATATGAAAACTATAAGATGTTTATTGATATATTTGTAAAATGATTCAAATTTATAATCATTTTATATGTAGTCTTTATACAATGTTGGAAATTTTTAAGGTAAAATAATTTTATGTTGTAAAATTTGGGCGAATCATTTTTATAAAAAATGGAAATTAACAAATCTTATTTGTGGAAAAATCATGGAAAATTAGCCCACCTGTGAACATTAGCCCCTAAAATTTTCCATGGTAATCAAAACCCACAATATTGTATATGTGTTTTATGATTCCAAAGTAATTTTTTATCTGATCAAACAAATGAAACTCGATAATGGCACAAGAGACTTGGCCATATGAATTTTTGATAGTCTAATAAGAATCAACAAGCTAGGAGTTGTGAGAGGATTGCCAAGACTATCAAGGCCTGATAATTCAGTTTGCAAATCATGTCAATTTGGTTAGAAGAATAGGACCCATTTCAAGACAAAATAATTTTCTTCATACATACCATTGGAGCTAATTTATACAAATATCTATGACCCAACCAAAGAAAAATCCCAAGAGGAGAGAGGTATTTTATGCTACTTATTGATGATTTTACCAGGGCCACTTGGATTGTGCTCGTAAGAGAAAAATTAGAAGTTATTAAAAAATTTAAAAAATTTAAGCTCAAGTGGAAAATGAGAAATATCTAAAGATCAAGTCCTTAATATCAAATGGAGGAGGAGAATACACTTCAAGAGACTTTGAAGAATTCTATGAAGAGCATGGCATAAGGAGACAATATTTTGTGGCTAGAACTCCACAACAAAATGGAGTAGTTGAGAAAAATAATAGAATAATCCAGGGGATGCACAGAGCCATGATGGATGAAGTAGATGTACCTCACACCTTCTAGGGAGAAGCAACACAAGCTATAGTGTACCTATCAAACATAACACGACTCAGGCCTAATAGTGATAAAGTTCACTATGAGTTGTGGAAGGGAAGTCCTACATCAGTAAAACACTATAAGGTGTTCTGGAGAAAATTATTTATGAGAAGGAATGATAAAAGTATTGGAAAGTTTGACTCATATGTTGATGAGGGTATATTTCTAGGGTACCATACTCGAAGTAAAGGATACAAGTGTTACAACAAAAGGACTAAGAAGGCTGAAGATTGCATTGATGTAGTAATAGATGAAATAAAACCACAATATGAGTCCTCCAAAGGAAACATGAACTCAGATGGGGAAGAAAGTTTAGTCATCATGCCATGAGACCATGAAGAATTAGAGTCATATAATGAGGACACAAAAACAAGCACAACTCCAAGCCCCAAAATGGCATCTAGGTATGTACAAAAGGAGAATCATGAGAGTTAAGTTCTTGGAGATTAAATATTTGGGGCCCAAACTAGGAGGAAATTTTGGAAACCCAATCTATGCAAATATTACTTTTCTATCTCAGGTTGAGCCTAAGTGTCTTAGTCAGGTTAGTGAGGGAAAGTCCTAGGTGAGAGCTATGAATGAAGAACTTGACCAAATTGAGAAGAATGACACTTGGGAGTTTGTTCCAAGACCTAAAGAGAAAAATTTCACAGGAACAAAATGGGTCTTTAAAATTAATCTAAATAACTAGGGTCAAGTAATCAGGAATAAGGCTCGATTAGTTTTCAAAGGGTTTCCCTAGATAGAGGGGATAGATTTCAAGGAAACCTTTGCACCAGTAGCTAGTATGGAAGATGCCATAATGTTTCTTTCCTTTTCCAACCATAGAAACATCAAGGTATATCAGATGGATGTGAGGTCAATGTTTCTCAATGGATATATATAAGAATACATTTATATTGAGCAGCTAGCGGGGTTCATGCTCACAAAAAAGGAAGGATTTGTATGCAAGTTGAAGAAGTCTTTATATGGGATCAAACAGGCCCCTGTAGCTTGGTATGTTAGATTATATAGATATCTTCAGGAACAAGGATTTAAGAGGGGCACTGTAGTTTGAATTATGTACATAAAATATAAATATGACCACCTATTGATTGTGGTAGTGTATGTAGATGACATAATATTTTGCATTGATCTAGAACAGTTGGGGCATCAATTCGCCGATTATATGAAAATAGAGTTTGAAATGTCCATGATGGGAGAACTATCCTTTTTCTTAGAATTTCAAGTTTCTCAATCAAAATATGGGGCATTTATCACTCAATCCAAATACCTGTGAGAAACTCTAAAGAAATTTAGACTAGAATATTGCAAACCAAGCACCCCCCATGATTACATGCTGTGAGCTATGCAAAGAAGATGAGACAACACTGGTAAATCAAACTGTCTATAGATTAATGATAGGGAGCTTGCTATATCATGCAAGAAATAGGTATAGTGGCTAGATTTCAAGCATGCCCCTATGAAAGTCATGTCATTGTTGTAAAAACGATTTACAAATACCTGTAAGGAATAATAGACTATGGGCTATGGTATGCTAGAAGTAGAGAGTTTAAATTGAAGGCCTATATTGATGCTAATTCAACATGAAATATTGATGATAGGAATACCACCTCTGGTGAAAATTTATTTTTGGTAGACTGCTTAGTGTCCTGGGTTAGCAAGAAACAAGACTCCATAAAGCAAAGTATATCGCAACTACTACTTGTTGCTCACAAATTATATGGATGAAGCAAACCTTAAAGGACATTAAAGTAGAGTTGACTGATCCAATTCCAATCATGCGTGATAACACAAGTGCAATAAACATCTCTAAGAATTCTGGCATGCACTCAAAGACCAAGAATATTCCTATCAAGTTTCATTTCCTGAGAGAATAGGTTGCTACTAATATTGTCCGACTTGAATACATGGCCACTACAGAACGAATGCTAGACATATTTACTAAGACACTTTTAATAAAATCCTTTCTGTATCTCCATCAATAGATAGGAGTTGTAGCCCTTCCTCCCAAATGATTCAATTACAGTAAGGGTTGGTAGCTACTCAACTTGATCAAAGTAGGCTACAATGTTTTAGGGGGAGGATCAAGAAGGATCCTTTTCCATTGATGGAAAAAAGGGGGAAAATATTTGTAATGCAAAGGAGAAGAACAATGATGCTTGGTTTTAGGAGGAGCTAAGATTATTTCCATAAATTCCAAAGGGGGAGATTATTGGATAGTTTGCATTGTCTGAATGGTTGGAGGTACTTTGTATGTTGGCATTGATGTCAACCAAACTAGCATAAGTGTTTTTGGCAACAAATATTGTCTTTGATGATCAATAGCCTAATTGTGATGGTAAATGGGATAGTTTGATGTGGTTTATGTTTCAAGATTAGGGGGAATCTCATGGTTGATGCAATCACTTGTAGAGAATCATCATAGTAGATGTCCTATTGGAAAATCCATAAAAAGATTACTATGTTGGTTAGGGAGTCCTAAAATTTGGAGAGGATTATGTCTCAAGAGATAAACTTTATTTCCATTTAAAGTGGCATAGTTTTTTAGTTCCTGGAAATATCTCCCCAATGGTATGTGCAACCTTTCGAAATGCCTTAGAAGAGCATGTTTCATGCATGAGAAAAAGGGTTAAGGGGAAAATAATATCAGAAAGTTTACAACCCTTTTTCAGGTAGAAAATGGGCTCAAATAATACATCATACTATCTCCACTAGAAAATGCTTTGAAAATGATTTCCAACAGTATGAGGAAGTTCATAAATGAACCCTGAGATCAAAATTTATTGACAATCAAAGGAAGGACCTTAAAGTCCTTAGGAGCGGTCCTCAAAACTATAAGGATCAGAATCTTGGAACCTCAAAAGGTAAAAATATTGGAACCTTAGAGGTCTATGTAAAAGTGACTCGAGATGACATGGAACTAGGGAAGCAGGCCCAAAACCTTAGAGGTTTGGAATTTTGGAATCTCGAAACCTTGGAACCAGGGAAGGTTGGAATCTAGGAAGGTTGGAACCTTGTAACTTCTTATTAATGATTTCTTTTAAAAGCACCGATGGTTGTGAGAAGTAGATATTTACAAAGGTGTATGAAGGATGAATGAGTCGGTAGAAAATATTTCGAGCAAGACACATGGTAGCAATTGATTGGCCCTTAGGAGATGATGGTGGTAGATGATGTCAACATGACATCATTGTATGGGGGACACGTGGTAGTTAGATTCAACGTTTTTGAGTGGCCTAATGGGGAAAATCATGGTGACACATGTCACCACTCAGAAGATTCCATGTGGGGTTGATGATGAAAGAATGATGTCATCCTAGATGTATATCTTAGAGGTCAAAAATCTCGTAACTCCTCTATAATTGTATTTTGAGAAAGTTCCAAGACCGGGGAGCTTTGGGCCTTTTGTTGGCATTTGGTAATGGAGTCCAAATAACCGAGGGTGTAGAGAAGGTACACAATGAGGTAGGTTCCTGACATGATCCTAAAGGGCTTAACACCTAGAGTGTTATGCCACTGGTCAAAACAACTGGTCCTATGGTGGAAAATCAAATAAGATGTGAAGAAAAAGGGGCTAAAGGCCAAGCTCAGACTCTCACGATCATATAAGAGCTTGAGAATCACTATTAATAAAATTTATGAGATGCGGGGCTCTAGGATTGCAACAAGTAGGTGTATGAAGGATGAATGAGTTAGTAGCTAAGAGTAAATTTTCACAGAAGAGTTGGTCGTTGGAGTAAAGAGAAACAGTTAAGATCGCTAAGTCAAGACGATGAGGACAACATTTTGTAGAGAAGAGTGTTGGGCCTTTCTTGAGTTGAAGGAATCCACCTATGATCTCCCATGCATGCTTCATTGAGTTAAATTAAGAACAGAGTCTCAAGGACTAGAGGTATGATCACAGTTTAGAGAAGCCATGCTGGAGTACATCTCAAGTTCTATGAATAATTAATAAACATGAAAGAACCTTCTTTGGTGTACAGGTTGACTGAAATTTAATTCTCAACATGGAGAATCACATAGTTGCCCATTCTTAGGATTGATGGTATTGTAGTTACAGTTTTTGAGTAGATGAACAAGAGAAAATGCTGAGAAGCCCATGCTCTGCTATTAATACGATCATAGTAGCAAGAAGTTAGAGGGTGCAATAGTATGGTGAGTCATTCATAGAGTACACACTCAAGTTGCATGAATGTAAGGTTGATGGTTGTCAGGGTCTGCATTGTTCACTATGTGACAAGGAAACAAAACCTGCGATTGTTGTAGATCAAATGGGTGAACTAATCATCGTTGAGGGAGCTAAAGAGATAAAAGTTGTGTATGTGAAAGTAGTGTGAATGGTCCAAGAGTTCAATTGAGACACAATGTTGTAAAGGGTTATGATTAGAGCTCTAGGAGCAACAAGGAGCACATTTTATAGGATATCTACACAGTTAAAGGGAAAAGGTTGGTACTGTAGTGAATCAAATTTATAGTTCTATGTATGTGTATTTGCCTCTATTTTCAGTTTGAAAATTATATGAAAGGTAGAACAATGGCTAGGGTAGGTAGTGGCCTGCATTCATAAGAGGTTGGTGTCTCTTGGAAAGTAGTGGATTGCTATCTTAAAGAGGTCACTGCCTCTTGTGAGTGGGTGCTCGCAAACAATTTGATGTAATTAAGTAAGTTCTTAATTTACATCATAACAACAAACATATTGGTGGTTTTGTCCCTTTGGGTTTTTAGATAAAAATACTTGTGCCAATATGTGTATGATTCTCCTGTGATGGATTGTATGTACATATGAATCCCTTATATTGTTTTTCATTTGTATTGTGTATGAATTCTCTCACAATTAACTGGCAGTAGAGGAAAGAATTAAGGATTTATTCTTAAATTTTTAAGACCCTCAGATTTATTGATTCACCCCCCCTTAGTAATTCCTTATTCCAACATTGTTGTAGTTATTAGTTCTCTTTTTGAAACGATTTCATCACATGCTTGAGGTTGATCTCTTAATTGAGAAATCCTCATGAAATATGAGGCTATAGTATAATTTCTTATCATTCTAACATCACAAGGATTTTTCTTCAAACTCATTGCTTGACCAATGTTGTTGCTAGTGTATCATCTAACAAGGGCATCATATATTTTTCTTTGAAGATTCAAGATTTTCAGCATAAGGACTCAAGTGATATCTGATATAGTCCATGTTAGCACCTAAATCCGCCTTAGGCTGAAGGAAGGAAAAATTCAGGGTAACCACAAACCACGCTCAGTCTGGTAGCTAGCCCTACCAGAACAGGAGAGGGCTCTCTCCGAGTCACGCTCAGTGAATACTTAAAACGATATGGTATGAGGTGACTTATTATGAAATATTGATCTTAGGCTAGTAAGTGAATATGGATACAGGAAGCGATTTATATGAATGACTGTGTTTCTGGGATGGTATGGGACCAATGGACAACAATGAGCAGAGGATGAAATACAAAGGCATAGATTACTTCGTGAGGCAAGACAGGTGGAAAGCCTAGCAATTTAGTTTGAAATAGTGAGATTGCTTAGGAGGGTGAAAAGGGCATACATACATGAATCCTTTTCAACAGAAGAAAAAACACCGAACATGAAATTTTCCCATAGGCAGAGCAATAAAACTGAATTCTACCTTATCTAACTTAGAAAATTTCACTGGAAATGAATATGAAATGAACTATGAAGCATGAAAAAATATATATGAAACATAAGAGACACATTTTCTACGCTCACAACCACATGAATCTCATGAAACAGAGCCACTGCCTTTCATTAATCCTCTGTCAAAATATACAATGAAGAAGCAGAGTTTCTTTCCCACAGTCTCCCAAAACTTACAAGCCAGCCAACCCTTTGCAAATAGTTTGCATACAATATACAGAATGTGCCATGAAGAGATAGAACGCCCAAGGGTTGGGGAGTTACTTGAATCATTACAAAATGGAGGTGGAAAGCCAACCATTAGCTACAGGTGCAGTGTTACAAACATGACAAATGGCTTGGGTGACTGTTTGCCTTTCTTTGCCACGTGGATAGAAGCCAATATAGAGTGAAAATACTTTAAATTCCACCTTAGGTGCTGAAAAAGTGAAGTGTAGATGAGCGCTCCCACTTATGGAAAGTTTCGAATCGAAATTTTGCGAAACGGAGGTGAAATTGGCCTTTTTCCCTATATGCGCCACGCCACTTTGGATCCTATTTTGAGGCACTTTCAGGAGTTCAAAATGTGCCCAAGTGTGCTTTTCCGAAAGAATGTCCTGTCTACTTTCCAACCCAAGTGAAATTTTTTAATTTGGTGCTCATTTGCACCTCCAAATCTTCATTATCCCAAGACTGCTACCTGTGTGTCAAAATAGGGGCAGAGAGGCCATTTTTTGGGTGTTTTTGACCTCCTGGAGACTCAAATCATGCCTAAATTTTTTGTACAAGCACCAGTAGTGGTGATTTTACATGATAAATCCAAAAATGCAAGCCATTTGTCATTTGGAGCTCCCAATTCTAAGCGCCGCGCCAGTGGCGCGACGCACAGGGAGAAAAAACCTGTGTTTTGACCAAAAAATTACCATGTGACCAAAATTGCCCCAAATTTCTTGAAATTTGGGCTGGAGGTTCTCTAAGAGGAACTATGTTGGGCCATAGAAGCTTTAGACAAGATTCAAAGTCGATCTTTCTCTTTTGCCTCTTTTGCCTCTTTTGTTGCTTTGCTCAATTTTGCCTTCAAGCTCCTTATCTGGGCCTTTGCACTCATGTTCCGTGCCTTGTAATGATACACCATCCTCCTTAGTATGGTTTTGTCTCTGTCATCTTTCTCCAAAAGTCTCTCAAGGTGTATGTTGATCCGCTTGAGCCAAGACTCACGGTCATTGTTGATCTCTTTCTCCAAGGTAGTGAGCTTGATCCTCCTTTTCTGGGCAGCTTGTCGATTCTCAGGGATGTTTTGCAGCTCCATGATCTCATGTTGGTCCTCAAGCTACTTTTTCCTCTACTCCAAATACTTGATGATCCATTTAACCCTCTCCACATTGAGTGACAAGTCTTGGATCTCCGTGTTCTGCTCCTGAATAGTCATCCTAAGTCGGGCACTCTCCACATCTGCATCATCATCCTGAATGAGGATGAAATTGGCCTCCTATTCACCTGATGGACCCTTATCATGCATGGGCTTCTTTCCCTTGTCCTATACCTGTGTAGTCAATGCTGGAAGCGAGGCCCCTTCCACCTCGGGTGGAGATAACACTCGCTTTGCTGCTGCAAACAAGTGCCTACTACCTCTCTGATATGTCACAAATACTGGCATAGTTGTGGTCTCATGGTGCTCATACTGATGAGAAGGACCACCTATCTCATGCTCTACATCTGATAGTATCTGTGAAGTGCTGAAGAGGTCACAAGAGATGAATTCCTCCCAAGCAATGCCCTGCAATCCCAACTGATGATCCACCAAAATCCGGATAAGAGCAATGTGATAAACACTGTTAAGTTGCTGCTGAGGGGTCTTATGCTACATGAAGGTGTTCATCCTCTCTATGTTCCTGCAAATGAAAAACGGGAGGTTCATCATCCTCACCCTAGTAAAGTGCATGAGCAACCTGATGTGATAGGCATATAATCGAGAGAACCTCCACTCACAGCTGAAGTACTTCATGATAAATTTCATGAGTGGAGCATACTCATATTTCAAGTATCTGAATGGAAAGGCTCTTGTTAGCTGCCTCAAGAATCTGGCCTTAATGTAAGGCTCATAGTGTTTCCTATCCACCTTATTTTTCTTATGCCACTCTTCTCCAACATTTGGTATGCTTGTTGCCACTGAGATAGTTTCGGGTGTCAATGTGAAGGTGACCCCGACCAATATAGACTGAACTCCATGTAGGTGAAGCAAAAAAAGACGGGCCAACTCATGATGAACTCTAACATTAGCCACCCTTTGACAAAATTCAAAAGATGATAGGTGTTGGAAGCATGACATGGCAAGAGGGCATGCTTGCAATTCAGTGGGGGTAGTTGGCTGATCCCTAACATGTTTGCCATTCTTGTGATGTCTCCTGGGAGCCTGTTCTTCCGAGGATGAGTCACTTTGTGTCTCCATCTCATCCTTTGATGAATGCTCTGATGCCATGACTGCTGTGCGTACTATACTTAGGCTACCCTTTGGTGATGGTGTGAAGCTGGGTGCTTTTGTGATATCTGCCACCAAGGGGAACAATGAAACAAAAGGGAGTATTAGGAGGGGAGTAATGTGATAGGAATAGGGGTTATGGGGAGAAGTTTGTTTAGGGATATGTAGAGGGTTTGGGTATTTAATAAGGTAGGGTTTTGGTGTTTTGATAAGGTAGGGTTTTGGGGTGTTATGTTGACCAAAGAGTGGAGGGATAGGGGAGAGGGTTTGGTAGTGTTTTAGGGTAGGGATAATAGAAAAATTAAGAAAGGGAGGATAGGGAAAAATGGTAGGAGAGGGAAAAATGGTAGGAAAAGAGATCCTTGGCATCAACACCACAATTATGCAACCCTAGCCACCATAGTTTTGATGTTTTTTTGAGTGGTTTATTTTATGAGTTTTATGGCAATTAAACATAGCTAAGAACCACCATATCATCCATAAAATTGATGAGTAAGTCATGAAATAGAGCCTACTTGTCAATTTGAGGGGCTTCACAAAAAAATTGAGGAAATTTGGCACGGTTCTGGCGCTTTGTGGGTGTGCGCCGTGCCCAGGGTGTGCGCCACGCCTGTTGAAAAAATGCACTGAGTGGTGGCTCTGTTTACGCCGCGCCCCTGTGTATATGCGCCATGCTCTTGGAAACTGCCTCTAACTCTCTCCAAACATGCACTTTGTCTCTCAAACACTTTGCAATGTTTCCCTATGCACTTGATTTGCACAATGCTTCTGATTTTGGTGGAAACTTGTATATAAAGACTTTGAAGTCATGGGTTAAATTTTTTCTTCTTCAAAAACCCATTTATCTAATGTTATGTTTTGACACTTTTTCATTGATTTAAAGCAACACTGATTTTCACTTTCCCTTTGAAATTTTAGCTCAAATGATGAAATTTTCGGCACTCTTTGCAGGGATTGCATGACAGGGCATTTGGTCACGGAAACCATGCTTGCACTTGAAGAAATCAACTGACGACTTTTTTGAATTTTTTATCACAAATGAAACTTTTTTACTTTTCTTCAAAACGGAGTTTTGTAGAACAGTCGAAGTCTATCACCATGATGATGAAACTCTCTGAATCATAACTTTGTAAGGGCCTCACTCTGGCTTGCATGGCTTTATTGGACCTAGTTGAAGACCAAATTGATTAATCCCTAGAACTAATTGTCGAAAATGACTTTTGTCCATTAAAGGACCAGACCTTGACTGTCATGGACTTTGGTGATTATTGACAAAATGCCTGAGCGAGCAGGAGCCAGACATGAGGGGAAATGACTAGTATGACCTTTTCCGTCAGATTATGGCATGCCCCTAGTGGAATGCAGCTGGGTGAATGGAGCGGGACACCTAAAAATGAAATGCATAAAGAGTTTTGATCTCTGACGGAGGTCTGACCATACCGAATCTAACATTGGCTCCAATGGGGGATGGTAGCTCCTTGGAGGTGCGAATAATAGCAGAACTCTGGAAGAGCTAGACAATGCCTTCGTCCATTGGGCTATGGAGTCATTATTTCGACAAATAACACAGGACTCTGACACATTTATGAAACTGAAATGACCAAAAAAATTGACTCAAATTTGACATTGAAATGACTTGAAGAATAACTTGACAAAATCTAACCAAACTGAAATAAAATGGTATTTACAGTGACAGTGGAAGCAGTGTTAATAACTCAGAAATGATACTTCTTGAGCAGCCGACCATTGATCGGCCCTCCTGGACAATCTTCCCCGTTCATTTCTTTAAGAAGAAAGGCATTCTGACCCCAATATGCTGCGATTTTAAAGGGACCTTTCCAGAGGTTCTGGAACTTACCGTGCTTGCCTTTCTCATCATTCCTTGCATCCCACTTTAGCACCACATCATCCACCTGAAATTTGTCCACCTTTTCCTTTTTGTCATAAATTTTCTTGATTTTCTCCTGCAACTTGGATGTGTTCTTGAAAACTTCTTCTCTGGTTTGCTGCAAGTGGACCATTTGATTCAACCTTCTCTGCATGGGATCTTCTTCACTGCCGGCCTCCTGAAGAATTTTGATCACCGGGGCAGCGAGAGAGGTAGGAAATACTGTATGAACTCCATAAACAAGCTCGAAAGGTGAAGTACCTATGGATTTCTTCTTACTGACCCGATCTGCCCAAAGTGCATTGACCAACTTCTTATGCCAGCTCTTCTTGTTTATTTCCAGTAGCTTCTTGATGATGTTGACCAATGATTTGTTCGAAGACTCAATCAATCCATTGCCTTGCGGATGATAGGCAGTTGAGCGACCCAAAATGATGTGATATTTATGACAAAACTCTACCATCCTTTTTGATTTGAAAGCTGCCGCGTTATTAGTGATTAGCTTATTCAGACAACCAAAGTGAGACAAGATTTTATTTTCGAGGAATGAAATGATTACCGCATCTATAGCTTGTCTGGTGGGAATTGCCTCGATCCATTTCGTGAAATAATTTGTCGCTGTGAGGATCCATCTATGCTAACCGGAAGAAGCGGGATGAATTTCACCAATGAAATCCAACCCGCATTGCTGGAAAGGGGCACTCACCTCAATGGGCTTGAGTGGTAGAGGCTGTAACTTCTGCTTTCCTTCGAAAATATGACACCTATGGCAGCGCTTGACCATCTTATATACATCAGCAAACAATGTCGGCCAATAGTATCCCGCTCTCAGAATTTTATTTACAGTTGATTTCCAAAAAAGGTTACCACCACAGTCTCCTTGGTGGCAGTCGTCCATGACCTTCTTTTCTTCTTTTTCCACAAAATAATTTAACAGAACGCGACTGGGATCTTTCCAATATAGTGCAGAATTTAGAATGCAAAGCTTGGCAACCTTCAACTTGAGTGTTCTCGCTTTGTTTCTAGTCATGCCGGGTGGTGCTGACAAATTTTTAAGCACACATATGATATCTGAATACCATGGAGAAAGAGAAAAAATTTCAGATACCTGAATTGACGATCCTTCCTCATTCTCATCGGACATAGCAGCGATCAGATTTATGTCTAAGGCATGCAAGTTTGATTCGGCCATTAACTTCGCCAATCCCTGTCCTTTCACCAGCTTTGTGGGCTTTATTTCTACATCATATTCTAGCAAGGCTGCAATCCATTTGCCTCATCTTCCTTCCAGATCGGTCTGCACTAAAACATCTTTGACAACAGTGTAACGAACATAGGCCAAAATATGAGAATGTAGAATATATACCCAGAAATATTTCAATGCCTTCACAAGTGCAAGGGCTTGCTTCTCAATGATGTTGTATTTTAAGGCTACATCTCTTATAGCTCTGCTGAGGAATGCGATGGGTATTTCATGATCATCTCTTTTCTGAAATATCATCACTGCCATAGTATGCTCCGAAGCAAATGAAAATAATATGAAATCCTGAGTGTAGTCCGGGCTGACTAGAACTGGAGCTGAGGAAAGAGCCAATTTGACCAAATTGAAAGATTTTATAGCCTCCTCTGTCCATTTTACTTGGCTGTCCTTCTTAAGCATGTTTGTCATCTCTCTTAGGTGTTCAACAAGATTAGGTACAAAGCGGCGTAGAAAATTCATTTTACCATTGAAAGATTGTATCTCCTTTTTATTCCGGGGCAGATCGATTTGCTGAATTTCTTGCACACGTGCTGGGTCAATACGAATGCCATCTTTTGAGATAATGTGCTCGAGTAGTTTGCCTTCCTCCATGGCGAACAAGCTCTTCTTCAGGTTTAGCGACAAGACATATTTTCTGCACTTTTGGAAGATAGTTTTTAGATGGTACATGTGCTGTTCATCAGATTTGGAAAACACTGTCAAATCATCCAGGTACACCACCAAAAAAACATCCTTCTCATTTGCAAAAGCCAAGTCCATTGCACGCTGAAATGTGGCACCTGCATTCTTCAAACCAAAAGGCATTTTAGCATAATGAAAGGTTCCCCATGGAGTGGTGAACGCTGTCTTGTCTCGGTCATCTTCATGGACATAAACTTGGTTATATCCGGAATAACCATCAAGTAGTGACATACGAGATGCTCCCACTACTCGCTGAAGTATATGGTCCATTTTGGGCAGTGGATAGTTATCTTTCAATGAAACTTTATTGAGATTTCTAAAATCAATGCATACGCGAATCTCACCTGCCTTCTTTCGTACGGGCACCAAGTTAGAGATCCAATCCGAAAATCTGATGGGCACAATGATCCCTGATTTGTACAACCTGTTGATCTCCTTTTCAATAGATGGCAACAACTTTGGATTTATCCTCCTCAACTTCTGTCAGAATAGTCCCAAGCAAACACATCTGCAAATGAAGACATCAAACTGATATATTTGTCCTTGATCTTTGGTGGCAACGCTTTGGACAATTTTACCAATTTGGGATTAGCAGCTGTTCCGATGTTGACCTCTTCCACACCCTTCTCTGTTGGCTGCAATGTTGGCTTGCGAGCTACGTCATCTTGATCAAAGAGTTCTTCTAAAGGTATCAAGCCTTTAGGAATAATGTTATTCTTCAACTGCAACACATCCATTTCATTGATCTGCACCTCATCTGTACCATTACCTTTACCATCATCATTTTCTACATCAGTTGAGGTCTCTTTGAATTTGCCTTTGTTTTGCAGAAAATCATCAATCTCGTCATCATCTTGGAAAACTTGCCAATATCTCTAATTGTCTGGAACGGTTGGACGATGCTTGACATGGATTTCAAATTTATTGCTAGAGTTCATTGGGATCTTCAAACTACTTGCTGCCTTGGCAAGAGCATCAACATTACTATTTTGTATACGAGGCACACATGTCAAGGTGTATTCTGAAAATAATTTTAGAATGTCTAGAACTGCATTACAGTAAGCTCGCATCCTAGGATGCTTTGCTTGATATTCACCTCTGACCTACTTGATAACCAATTCAGAGTCGCCATATACTGAAATCCTCTTAGCATTCAGCTTTCTTAGAATCTTTAGGCCAGCAATTAGAGCTTCATACTTTGCTTCATTATTTGAAAAATCAAAAGCCAACTTGTAAGAGCATACCCGCACATTACTAGGGACTTTGTTCGGAGCGGAGGAAGGACTGCGTACCCAAATTCCAATTCCAGCGCCATCATTTCCCACTGCTCCATCGAAATCCATGGTCCACAAACCTTCTTCCTCCTCTTGCAAGTGCTGGAAATCTATTTGTTGTGCCTTGTCTGCTTGCTGTTCATTACTTTCAGCTAATCGCTCAACGATGTTTTGCTGTTCTTGTCCTTACTTTAAAATTTCTCTGAAATTTTCTATTATTTTCGGAATATCATCTGCTTCTACTAATTGACTATCTATATCATTGAAACTATCTGAATACAAAACAAATGACTCTAAATCTGTATGTACATAATTAATTGGATGATTTATCAGTTTCTCCTTGCTGGTGATCATGTATTTCATTTTTTGTTCCCGATACAATTTCCTCATTTGGCCAAACACCGGAATCGTTGCATAGGAGAAATCTAGCTGTAGTGTCCCTTTCAATTTAGCTACCAAGACCTGGAAAGAAGCATGCCAAACCTGGGAGGAATATCTGCTACAACAACATCCATAAAAACATTCTTCATTGGGAACTGATCCAGACTCACAACCAAGTCTTTGATGAGTCCTATACATCTTACTCTGCTAGAATCAAACGAATAGAGATCATGGTATTGCCGGGTGATGTCCAGACCAAGCTTATCCATGATAGCCTTGGGCATGAGATTGTGAGAGACTCCGGAATTGAATATGGCGTTATGTAACACAAAATCATGCAATCTTAAACTAATATAAAATGGTGGCACATCACTATCAAGAGCCTTACCATTCTATGCTGGCCCAAAAATCATTTCAGGTTGATCATCTTCGACATTCACCATGTCGGACATCAAATCCAAATTCAACATTTTAGATACTTGTCCTCTATAACTGCTATTCCTCATTATTTCAGTCAAGGGAATGGATACTTTCAATTTAGAAATCTCATTCTCTAAATTAAAAGCGGGAATATTTTTACCTCTTTGACTAGGATTTCTTTCCTTTCCTTTTCATTCAATGCAACTTGCTGATGTGATTATTCTGCTGATGGTGATTTGCTGCTCTCCAGATCAACCGCCTCCTTTCCTTTCCTTTGTGCAACTGATGAATCATTCTTTGATGCTTCAACATCCTTCCTTTTCTGAATTGGTTTGACCAGCACATCTTTGTTTCTAAGTGAATATCGCTGCTGTTGGGCGGACAGAGCATTCAAATAGCCTCTTTGGTACTCATCCGATTCTTCCTCCAAGACGGTGTCGTTTGCTAGAATGAAATATACATCTTTGTTTATAGCCAAACTTTCTGTATACTCCTCATCCTCAGTGAGATAAATAGGCAAATCATCTGGAGTAAAGAGGTGGTTTTCTTCACCTATTACATTCCTATCCTCATCTGATTCCGGTCCATGCACAAAATTTTGCTGCAAATGTGTCTGAACTGGCTATTGTGCTATTTGCTCTTGGGCTCGCTGATCTCTCTGTCTTATTATATACTGTGGTTGTTGCTGACCACGAAATTTAGGATTTCTAACTTGTGGCTCCGGTTTGTCAAGTTTCACCCTTTCAAGCATCTGCTCCACCTTCCGAAGTAGCTGATCTACCGAGGAAGATTATTCCTTTACAGTGACCTTCTTCTCTGCCTTTGCTCTAGCTCTCTTGGTCAGCAAATTTGCTTCAACGCTGACTGCTATCTTCTGCATGTATTCCATTGTGGCCGGTTCTCTTTCTCTCAATTGATAAGCCATGTCAGCATCAAAACCACTCGGGAACTTCACCATGTCTAGTCCCACAGGTGGCCTTAGATGATCTGGAATTTCATTATAAACTGAATTGAATCTAATGCAATATTCTTGGACCGACTCACCAGCGTTTCTTTTGATTTGCTCATATTCAATGAGAGTTTGAAGAGGATTATTTTCACTTCCCAGCGGTTTAAAAATTGTCTTTGTAGGTCAGCCAAGGTAGCGATGCGTGCAGCCGGCAAAACTCTGAACCATTTCCTCACTTCACCTGCAAATGTCTGTACAAAGAGTCTCATTGCCACATTCTCTGCATCGATCTCATGAAGTTCATAGAAATCTGCCATTCTATCCACATGTTGTTGAGCAGTAATTCTGTTAGGAGTGCCATCAAAAAACACGATTTTGCTTTGATAATCTGTGGGCATATTGTCTAAAACTTGAGGCAAAACAAGAGGTGCAAAACGGGCAGCCATCACTCTTGGTGGATTTGGCCTCGGAGGTGTTGGAGGAGTGTGCACAGTTTGTAAGGGACTAGCAATCGGAGTTTGAAGCTAAGCTATAATGTAGTTATCAATTGACTGGTTAGCCCTTTCCATCTCCAAGTCTACAAGAAACTGTAGATTGTGGATAGTAGAGTCAACTTCCCTTTTGAATTTGGTTTCGAACAACGATAGTTCAAAATGCTCATCAAAATCTAGATCTTTGAGATACTCAAAAATGTCCGGGCATGAATGGGATTTGAACTCGGGAGATATAGAGCTTTCTTGACGACGAATTCTTGAAATCAAATTGGGATTTTCGTAGATGTACGGAGGATCTGGATCTGGATTAGCTCTGGTATATCTTCTAGAAGCCAGCGTGCTATTGAGAAAAATAAAAAGACACAACCAACTTACTCAGCCTATCCAATCCTAAACTTATCATCCGAAAGCTTAGAATTATTAAGAAGTAAGGGGATTTGATTTTGTCCCCAGTGGAGTCGCCACTATGTTAGCACCTAAATCCACCTTAAGCTGAAGGAAGGCAACATTCAGGGTAACCACAAACCACGCTCAGTCTGGTAGTTAGCCCTAGCAGAATAGGAGAGGGCTCTGTTCGAGTCACACTCAGCGAATAAGTAAATGAAATGGTTTGAGATGACTTACAGTGAAATTTTTATCTTAAGCTATTAAGTGAATATGGATACAAGAAGCGATTTTTATGAATGACTGTGTTGCTTGGATGGTATTGGACCAACGGACAACGATGAGCAGAGGATGAAATACAAAGGCACAGATTACTTCGTGAGGCAAGATAGGCGGAAAGTCTAGCAATTTAGTTTGAAATAGCGTGGAATGGAGAGATTGCTTAGGAGGGTGAAAAGGGCATATGTACATGAATCCTTTTCAACAGAAGAGAAACACACAAAACATGAAATTTTCCCACAGGCAGAGCAATAAAAATGAATTCTACCTTATCTAACTTAGAAAATTTCACTGGAAATGAAAATGAAATGAACTGTGAAACATAACAAAATACACATGAAACATAAGAGACACATTTTCTACACTCACAACCACACAAATCTCATGAAACAGAGCCACTGCCTTTCATTAATCCTCTGTCAAAATATACAATGAAGAAATAGAGTTTCTTTCCCACAGTTTCCCAGAACTTACAAGCCAACCAACCCTTTTCAAATAGTTTGCATATAATATATAGAATGTGCCATGAGGAGATATAACGACCAAGGGTTGGGGAGTTTCTCGAATCATTACAAAATGGAGATGGAAAGCCAACCATTAGCTACAGGTGCAGCGTTACAAACATGACAAATGGATTGGGTGACTGTTTGCCTTCCTTTGCCACTTGGATAGAAGCCAATCTGGAGTGAAAATACTTTAAAATTTACCTTATGTGCTGAAAAATTGAAATGTAGATGAGCAGGCCCACTGGTGGAAAGTCGCGAATCGAAATTTCGCGAAACAGAGGTGAATTGGGTCTTTTTTCCTATATGCGCCACACCACTTTGGAGGTTGTTTTGAGGCACTTGTTGAAGTCCAAAATGTGCCCATGGGTGCTTGTTGGAAAGCCGAGCTTGTATACTTTCCAACCCAAGTGGAATTTCTGAATTTGGTGCTCATTTGCCCCTCCAAATCTTCATTCTCCCAAGACTGCTTCCTGTGTGTCAAAATAGGGGCAGAGAGGTCATTTTTTGGGTGTTCTTGGCCTCCTGGAGACTCAAATCATGCCCAAATTTCTTGTCTAAGCACCAGTAGTTGTGATTTTTCATGTTGAATCCAAAAATGCAAGTCATTTCCAATTTGGAGCTCCCAATTCTAAGCGCCGTGCCAGTGGCGCGGCGCACAGGGAGAAAAAACCTGTGTTGTGACCAAACAGTTTCCATGTGACCAAAATTGTCCCAAATTTCTTGAAATTTGGGGCGGAGATTCTCTAAGAGGCACTATGCTGTGCCACAGAGGCTTTAGTGAAGATTCGAAGCTGATCTTGCTATTTTTAACTTTTTTGTCTCTTGGTTGCTCTGCTCAATTTTGCCTTCAAGCTCCTTATCCGAGCCTTTTCACTCATGTTCCGTGCCCTGTAATGATAAACCATCCTCCTCAGTATGGTTTTGTCTCTGTCGGCCTTCTCCAACAGTCTCTCAAGGTGTATGTTGATCCGCTCGAGCCAAGACTCACGGTCATTGTTGATCTCTTGCTCTAAGGTAGTGAGCTCGATCCTCCTTTGCTGGGCAGCTTGTCGATTCTCACAGATGTTTTGCAGCTCCATAATCTCATGCTGGTCCTCAAGCTGCTTGTTCCCCTACTCCAAATACCTGATGATCCATTTGGCCCTCTCCAAATTGAGTGACAAGTCTTGGATCTCCGTGTTCTGCTCCTGAATGGTCATCCTAAGTCTGGCACTCGCCAAATCTGCATCATCATCCTGAATGAGGATGAAGTCGACCTCCTGTTCACCTGATGGCCCCTCATCATGCATGGGCCTCTTGCCCTTGTCCTGTACCTGTGTTGTCGATGCCGGAAGCGAGGCCCCTTCCACCCCGAGTGGAGATAACACTCACTTTGTTGCTGCAAGCAAGTGCCTACTGCCTCTCTGATATGTAACGAATACTGGCATAGTGGTGTTCTCATGGCGCTCATACTGATGAGAAGGACCACCTATCTCATGCTTTGCCTCTGATAGTACCTATGAAGTGCTGAAGAGGTCACGGGAGATGAAGTCCTCCCAAGCAATGCCCTGCAATCCCAACTGGTGATCCACCAAAATCGCGATAGCGCAAAGTGATAAACACTATTAAGCTATTGCTGAGGGGTCTTATGCTGCATGAAGGTGTTCATCCTCTCTATGTTCCTGCAAATGAAAAAAGGGAGGTTCATCATCCTCACCCTGGTAAAGTGCATGAGCAACTTGATGTGATAGGCATATAATCGAGAGAACCTCCCCTCACAGCTGAAGTACTTCATAATCAATTTCATGAGTGGAGCATACTCATCTTTCAAGTATCTGAATGGAAAGACGCTTGTGAGCTGCCTCAAGAATCTTGCCTTAATGTAAGGCTCATAGTGTTTCCTATCCACCTTATTTTTCTTATGCCACTGTTCTCCAACATTTGGTATGCCTGTTGCCACTGAGATAGTTTCGGGTGTCAATGTGAAGGTGACCCCGGCCAAGATAGACTAACCTCCATGTAGGTGAAGCACAAAAATATGGGCCAACTCATGATGAACTCTAACATTAGCCACCCTTTGACAAAATTTAAAACATGATAGGTGTTGGAAGCATGACATGGCAAGAGGGCAGGCCTGCAATTCAGTGAGGGTAGTTGGCTCTTCCCTAACATGTTTGCCACTCTTGTGATGTCTCCTGGGAGCTTGTTCTTCCGAGGATGAGTCACTTTGTGTCTCCATCTCATACTCTGATGAATGCTCTGATGCCATGATTGTTGTGTGTACTGTACTTGGGCTGCCCTTTGATGATGGTGTGAAGCTAGGTGTTGTTGTGATATCTGCCACCAAGGGGAACAATGAAAATAGGGAGTATTAGGAGGGAAGTAATATGATGGGAATAGGAATTATGGGGAGAAGTTTTTTTAGGGATATGTAGGGGGTTTGGGTATTTGATAAGGTAGGGTTTTGGATTTTTGACAAGGTAGGGTTTTGGGTTGTTATGTTGACCAAAAAGTGGAGGGATAGGGGATAGGGTTTGGTAGTGTTTTAGGGTAGGGATAATAGGAAAAATAAGAAAGGGAGGATAGGGGAAAATGGCAAGCAAGGGAAAAATGAGGGGTGAAAATGGAACCTTGGCCTCAATACCACAATTATGCAACCCTAGAAACAATGGCTTTTGGTGTTTTCTTGTGGTTGGTTTTATGAATTTTGTTGTAATTAAAAATAGCCATAAACCACCATATCATTCATAAACTTTGATGAGCAAGCCATGACATAGAGCCTACCTGTCAATTTGAGGGGTTTCACAAGCAATTTGAGGCGATTTGGCACGGTTTCGGGCCTTGGTGGGTGTGCGCCGTGCGCCAAACCCAGTGTACCGTGCCCGCTGAAATTTTACATTGTGGGGTGGCTCTGTGTGCACCGCACCCTCTGTGTGCGTCGCGCCCATCAGTGTGTGCACCGCGCCCTGGAAACTGCCTCCAACTTATCTTAAACATGCACTTTGCTCTCCTAATCACTTTGCACTTGATTTGCACAATGACTTTGATTTTGGTGGAAACTTGTATATAAAGGCTTTGAAGTCATGGGTTTAATTTTTCCTCTTCAAAAACCCATTTTGCTAATGTTGTGTTTTGACACTTTTTCACTGACTTAAAGCAATACTGAATTTCACTTTTCCCTTTGAAATTTTAGCTCAAATGATGAAATTTTCGGCACTCTTTGCAGGGATTGCATGACAGGGCATTTGGCCACGGAAACCATGACTACACCTGAAGAAATCAACTGATGAATTTTTTGAAAATTTTATCACAAATGACACTGTTTGACTTTTCTTCAAAACAGATTTTTGAAGAACAGTCGAAGTCTATCACCATGACGATGAAAATCTATGAATTATAACTGTGTAAGGGCCTCACTCTGGCCTGTACGGCTTTATTGGACCTATTTGAAGACCAAATTGATTAATCCCTAAACCTAATTGTCGAAAATGACTTTTGTCCATTAAGGGACCGGACCTTGACTATCATGGACTTTAGTGATCATTGATAAAAGACTTGAGCCAGCAGGAGCCAGACATGAGGGGAAATGACTAGCATGACCTTTTCTGTCAGATTATGACATGCCCCTAGCAGAATGCAGCTGGGTGTATGGAGTGGGACTCCTAAAACTGAAATGCATAAAGAGTTTTGATCTCTGACGGAGGACTGACCAGACCGACTCTAACATTGGCTCCAGTGGGGGATGGTAGCTCCTTGGAGGTGCCAAGAACAGCAGATCTCTGGAAGAGATAGACATCGCCTTCATCCATTTTTCTATGGAGTCATTATTTCGACAAACAACACAGGACTCTGACTCATTTATGAAACTGAAATGACCAAAAAAATGACTCAAATTTGACATTGAAATGACTCGAAGGCTAACTTGACAAACTCTAACCAAACTGAATAAAATGGTATTTATAGTGATTGTGGAAGCAGCGTTAATAACTCAGAAATGGTACCGCTTGAGCAGTCGACCATTGAACGTCCCTCCTGGACAATCTTCCCCGTTCATTTCCTTCAGAAGAAAGGCATTCTAACCCCAATATGCTGCAAGTTTGAAAGGACCTTTTCAAAGGTTCTCGAACTTGTCGTGCTTACCTTTTTCCTCATTCCTTGCATCCCACTTCAGCACTACATCATCCAACTGAAATTTGCCCACCTTTGCCTTTCTGTCATAAATTTTCTTGATCTTCTCCTGCAATTTGGATGTATTCTTGAAAATTTTTTCTCTAGTCTGCTGCAAGTGGACCATTTTATTCAACCTTCTCTGCATGGGGTCTTCCTCATTGTCGGCCTCCTGAAGAAGTTTGACTACTGGGGCAGCAAGAGAGGTAGGAAGTATTGTATCAACTCCATAAACGAGCTCAAACGGTGACGTACCAATGGATTTCTTCTGGCTGACCCAATCTGCCCAAAGTGCATTGACCAACCTCTTATGCCAGCTCTTCTTGTTTATTTCCAGCAGATTCTTGATTATGTTGACCAATGGTTTGTTTGAAGACTCTACCAATCCATTTCCTTGCGGATGATAGGCAGTTGAGTGACCAAAGATGATGTGATATTTATGACAAAACTCTACCATCCTTTTTTATTTGAAAGTTGTTGCATTATCAGTGATTATCTTATTCGGGAAACTGAAGTGAGACAAGATGTTATTTTCAAGGAATGAAATGATTACTACATCAGCAGTTTGTCTGGTGGGAATTGCATCGATCCATTTCGTGAAATAATCTGTTGCTATGAGGATCCATCTATGCTGACCGGAAGAAGCGGGATGAATTTCACCAATGAAATCCAATCCCCATTGTTGGAAAGGGGCACTCACCTCTATAGGCTCAAGTGGTAAAGGCTATAACTTCTGCTTTCCTTCGAAAATCTGACACTTATGACAGCGCTTGACCATCTTATATACATCAGCAAACAATGTCAGCCAATAGTACCCTGCTCTCAGAATTTTATTTGTTGTTGACTTCCAAAAAAGGTGACCACCACAGTCTCCTTGGTGGCAGTCCTCCATGACCTTCTTTGCTTCCTTTTCCACCAAACAATTTAACAAAACACCGCCGGGATCTTTCCAATACAGTGCAGAATTAAGAACGCAAAACTTGGCAG
This sequence comes from Pinus taeda, assembly GCA_000404065.3. NCBI lineage: Eukaryota > Viridiplantae > Streptophyta > Pinopsida > Pinales > Pinaceae > Pinus > Pinus taeda. The sequence continues at coordinate 127,988 of APFE030524971.1, forward strand.
CCTTCAATTTGAGTGTTCTCGCTTTGTTTCTAGTTATGCCGGGCGGTGGTGACAAATTTTTAAGCACATATATGATATTTGAATACCATGGAGAAAGAGAAAACATTTCAGATACCTGAATTGACGATCCTTCCTCATTCTCATCAGACATAGCAGCAATCAGATTTATATCCAAGGCGTGCAAGTTTGATTCAACCATTAACTTCGCCAATCCCTGTCCTTTAACCAGCTTTGTGGGCTTTAATTACACATCATATTCTAGCAAAGCTGCAATCCACTTGCCTCGTCTTCCTTCCAGATCAGTCTGCACTAAAACATCTTTGACAACAACGTTAGGAACATAGGCCAAAATATGAGAATGTAGAATATATACCCGGAAATCTTTCAATGCCTTCACAAGTGCAAGGGATTGCTTCTCAATGATGTTGTATTTTAAGGCTGCATCTCTTATAGATCTGCTAAAGAATGAAATGGGTCTTTCATGATCATCTCTTTTCTGCAATAACACCACTACCATAGTATGCTCCGAAGCAAATGAAAACAATATAAAATCTTGATTGTAGTCTGGGTTGGCTAGAACTAGAGCTGAAGAAAGAGCCAATTTGACCAAATTGAAAGATTTTACAGCCTCCTCCGTCCATTTCACTTGGTTTTCATTCTTAAGCATGTTTTTCATGTCTCTTAGGTGTTCAACAAGATTAGGTACAAAGTGGTAAAGAAAATTCATTTTACCATTGAAAGATTGTATCTATTTTTTATTCAAGGGCAGATCGATTTGCTGAATTGCTTGCACACGTGTTGGGTCAATACGAATGCCATCTTTTGAGATAATGTGCCCGAGTAGTTTGCCTTCCTCCATGGTGACCAAGCTCTTCTTCGGATTCAGAAACAAGCCATATTTTTTGTACTTTTGTAAGACAGTTTTTAAATGTACATGTGCTCTTCATCAGATTTGGAAAACACTGTCAAATCATCCAGGTACACCACCAAAAAGACATCCTTTTCATTTTCAAAAGCCAAGTCCATTGCACGCTGAAATGTGGCACCCGCATTCTTCAAACCGAAAGGCATTTTAGTGTAATGAAAGGTTCCCCATGGAGTGGTTAACATTGTTTTGTCTCTGTCATCTTCATGGACAAAAACTTGGTTATATCCGGAATAACCATCAAGTAGTGACATACGAGATGTTGCCACTACTCGCTGAAGTATATGGTCCATTTTGGGCAGTGGATAGTTGTCTTTCAATGAAACTTTATTGAGATTTCTAAAATCAATGCATAAGCGAATCTCGCCTGTCTTCTTTCGTATAGACACAAAGTTAGAGATCCAATCCAAAAATTTGATTGGCACAATGATCCCTGATTTGTACAACCTGTTTATCTCCTTTTCAATAGATGGAAGCAACTTTGGATTTAGCCTCCTCAACTTCTGTCTGAATGGTTTTTGATTAGGCTTGATGGGTATAGTGTGCTGAATTATATTGGTATCATATGTCTTTAAGTCAGAATAGTCCCAAGCAAACACATTTGCAAATGAAGACAACAAACTGATATATTTGTCCTTGATCTTTGGTGGCAATGCTTTGGACAATTTTACCAATTTAGGATTAGCAATTGTTCTGATATTGACCTCTTCCACACCCTTCTCTGTTGGCTGCAATGTTGACTTGCGAGCTACATCATCTTGATCAAAGAGTTCTTCTAAAGGTATCAAGCCTTTAGGAATAACGTTATTCTTCAACTGCAACACGTCCATCTGATTGATCTGCACCTCATTTGTACCATTACCTTTACCATTGTCATTTTCTACATCAATTGAGGTCTCTTTGAACTTGTCTTTGTTTTGTAGAAAATCATCAATCTCCTCATCATCTTGGAAAACTTGCCAATATCTCTGATTGTCTGGAATGATTGGACGATGCTTGACATGGATTTCGAATTTATTGCTAGAGTTCTTTGGGATCTTCAAACTACTTGTTGCCTTAGCAAGAGCATCAGCAATACTATTTTGTATACGAGGCACACATGTCAAGGTGTATTCTGAAAATAATTTTAGGATGTCTAGAACTGCATTATGGTAAGCCCACATCGTAGGATGCTTTGCTTGATATTCACCTCTGACCTGCTTAATCACCAATTCGGAGTCGCCATATACTAAATCCTCTTAGCATTCAGCTTTCTTAGAATCTTTAGACCAGCAATCAGAGCTTCATACTCAGATTCATTGTTTGAACACTCAAAAGCCAACTTGTAATAGCATACCCGCACATTACTAGGCACTTTGTTCGGGGCGGAGAAAGGACTGCGTACCCAAATTCCAATTCCAGTGCCATTATTTCTCACTGCTCCATCGAAATCCATGGTCCACAAACCTTCTTCCTCCTCTTGCAAGTTTTGTCTGTTGTGCTTGGTCTGCTTGCTGTCCATTACTTTCAGCTGATCGCTCAACGGTGTTCTTTTGTTCTTGTTCTTCTTTCATTAAAACTCCTCTGAAATTTTCTGTTATCTCTGGAATATCATCTGCTTCTACTAAATGACTATCTATATCATTGAAACTATCAAAATACAAAACAAAAGACTCTAAATCTGTATGTACATAATTGATTGGATGATTTATTGGTTTCTCCTTGCTTGTGATCATGTATTTCATTTTTTGTTCCCGATACAATTTCCTCATTTGGCCAAACACCGGAATCATTGCATAGGAGAAATCTAGCTGTAGTGTCCCTTTCAATCTCGCTACCCAAGACCTGGAAAGAAGCATGCCAAACCTGGGAGGAATATCTACTACAACAACATCCATCAAAACATTCTTCATTGGGAGCTGATCCAGACTCACAACCAAGTCTTTGATGAGTCCTATACATCTTACTCTGCTGAAATCAAATGAATAGAGATCATGGTATTATCGGGTGATGTCCAAACCAAGCTTATCCGTGATAGCCTTGGGCATGAGATTGTGAGAAGCTCCGGAATCGAACATGGCGTTATGTAACACAAAATCATGCAATATTAAACTGATATAAAAAGGTGACACATCACTATCAGGAGACTCACCATTCAATGTTGGCCCAAAAATCATTCCAGGTTGATCATCTTCGACATTCACCATGTCGGACATCGGGTCCAAATTCAACATTTTAGATACTTGTCCTTTATAATTGTTGTTCTTCATTATTTCAGTTAAGTGGATGGATACCTTTAATTTAGAAATCTCATTCTCTAAATTAAAAGCGGGAATCTTTTCTACCTCTTTGACTAGGATTTCTTTCCTTTTCTTTTCTTTCGATGCAACTAGCTGATGGTGATTTGCTTCTCTCTGGAACAACCACCTCCTTTCCTTTCCTTTGTGCAACTGATGAATCATTCTTTGATGCCTCAACATCCTTCCTTTTCTGAATTGGTTTGGTTGGCACATCTCTGTTTCTAAGTGAATATCGTTGCTGCTAGGCGGACAGAGCATTCATATAGCCTCTTTGGTACTCATCTGATTCTTCCTCTAATCCTGTATCATTTTCTAGAATGAAATCTATGTCTTTGTGTACAACTGAACTTTTTTCATACTCCTCATCCTCACTGGGATAAATAGGAAAATCATCAGGGGTAAACAGGTGGTTTTCTTCACCTATTATATTCCCATCCTCATCTGACTCCAGTCCATTCACAAAATTTTGTTGCAAAGGTGTTTGTACTGGATATTGTGTTGTCTGCTCTTGGGCTCACTGATCTCTCTGCCTTATTCTATATTGTGGTTGTTTCTAACCACGAAAGTTAGGATTTCTAACTTGTGGCTCCGGTTTGTCAAGTTTCACCCTTTCAAGCATCTGCTCTACCTTCTAAAGTAGCTGATATACCAAGGAAGACTCTTCTTTTGCAGTGACCTTCTTCTCTGCTTTTTCTCTAGCCCTCTTGGTCAGCAAATTTGCTTCAACGCTGACTGCTATCTTCTGCATGTCTTCCATTGTGGTCGGTTCTCTTTCTCTTAATTGATAAGCCATGTCAGCATCAAAACCATCTGGGAACTTCACCATGGCTAGTCCCACAGGTGGCCTTAGATGATCTGGAATTTCGTTATAAACTAAATTGAATCTAATGCAATAGTCTTGGACCGACTCACCAACGTTTCTTTTGATTTGCTCATATTCAGCCAGAATTTGAAGAGGATTCTTTTTCACTTCCCAGCAGTTTAAAAATTATCTTTGTAGGTCAGCCAAGGTAGCGATACATGTAGCCGGAAAACCTCTGAACCATTTCCTCACTTCACCTGCAAATGTCTGTACAAAGAGTCTCATTGCAACATTCTCCGCATCGATCTCATGAAGTTCATAGAAATCTGCCATTCTGTCCACATGCTGCTGAGAAGTAATGTTGTTAGGAGTGCCATCAAAAAACAGGATTTTGCTTTGATAATATGCGGGCATATCATCTAAAACTTGAGGTAAAACAAGGGTGCAAAACGGGCAACCATCACTCTTGGTGGATTGGCCTCGGAGGTGTTGGAGGAGTGTGCACAGTTTGTAAGGGACTAGCAATTGGAGTGTGAAGTTGTGCTACGATGTAATTATCAATCGACCAATTAGCCCTTTCCGTCTCCAAGTCTACAAGAAACTATGGATTGTGGACAGTAGAGTCAACCGCCCTTTCGGATTTGGTTTCGAACAATGATAGTTCAAACTGCTCATCAAACTCTAGCTCTTCAAGATACTAGAAAATGTTCAGGCATGAATGGGATTTGAACACGGGAGATATAGAGCTCTCTTGACGATGAATTCTTGAAATCAAATTGGGATTTTTGTAGATGTGCGGAGGATCTGGATCTAGATTAGCTCTGGTATATCTTCTAGCCACCAGCGTGCTATTGAGAAAAATCAAAGGACACAACCAACTCACTCAGCCTATCAAATCCTAAACTTATCATCCGGAAGCTTAGAATTATCATGAAGTAAGGGGATTGATTTCGTCCCCAGCGGTGTCGCCACTATGTTAGCACCTAAATCTGCCTTAGGCTGAAGGAAGGAAAAATTTAGGGTAACCACGAACCACGATCAGTCCAGTAGCTAGCCCTACCAGAACAAGAGAGGGCTCTCTCTGGGTCACGCTCAACGAATAAGTAAATGAAATGGTCTGAGATGACTTACAATGAAATATTGATCTTAGGCTAGTAAGTAATTATGGATGCAAGAAACAATTTTTTATGAATGGCTTAGTTTCTAGGATGGTATGGGACCAACGGACAACAATGAACAGAGAATTTAATACAAAGGCACAGATTACTTCATGAGGGAAGACAGGCGGAAAGTCTAGAAATTAAATTTGAAATAGCGCGGAATGGAGAGATTTCTTAGGAGGGTAAAAAGGGCATAAGTACATGAATCCTTTTCAACAGAAGAAAGAACACTAAACATGAAATTTTCCCACAAGCAGAGCAACAAAAATGAATTCTAACTTAGAAAATTTCACTGAAATGAATATGAACTGAACTGTGAAACATAATGAAATACATATGAAAGATAAAAAACACATTTGCTACACTCACAACCACATGAATCTCATGAAACAGAGCCGATTCCTTTCATTAATCCTCTGTCAAAATATACAATGAAGAAACAGAGTTTCTATCCCACAGTCTCCTAGAAATTACAAGCCAACCAACCCTTTGCAAATAGTTTGCATACAATATATAGAATGTGCCATGAGGAGATAAAACGACCAAGGGTTGGGGAGTTTCTCTAATCATTACAAAATGGAGATGGAAAGCCAACCATTAGCTATAGGTGCAGCATTACAAACATGACAAATGGCTTGGGTGACTGTTTGCCTTCCATTGCCACTTGGATAGAAGCCAATCTAGAGTGAAAATGCTTTAAACTTTGCTTTATGTGCTGAAAACATGAAGTGTAGATGAGCGGGCCCACTTGGAGAAAGTCGCGAATCAAAATTTCGCAAAACGGAGGTGAATTTGGCCTTTTTCCCTATATGCGCCGCGCCCAATTCTATATGTATCACGCCACTTTAGAGGTTGTTTTGAGGTACCTGTAGGAGTCCAAAATGTTCCCAATGTGCTTTTTGGAAAGCCTGGCCTGTCTACTTTCCAACCCAAGTGGAATTTCTAAATTTGGTGCTCATTTTCCCCTCCAAACCTTCATTCTCCCAAGACTGCTTCCTGTGTGTCAAAATAGGGGCAGAGAGGTCATTTTTTGGGTGTTTTTGACCTCCTGGAGACTCAAATCATACCCAAATTTCTTGTCCAAGCACTAGTAGTCATGATTTTGCATGATGAATCCAAAAATGCAAGCCATTTTTCATTTGGAGCTCCCAATCCTAAGCGTCGCGCCAGTGGCACGGCGCACAAGGAGAAAAAACCTGTGTTGTGACCAAAAAATTACCATGTGACCAAAATTGCCCCAAATTTCTTGAAATTTGGGCTAGAGGTTCTCTAAGAGGCACTATGCTGGGCCACAGAGGCTTCAGCCACGATTCAAAGCCAATCTTTCTCTTTTTTCCTCTTTTTCCTCTTTGTTGCTTTGCTCAATTTTGCCTTCAAGCTCCTTATCTGAGCCTTTGCACTCATGTTCCATGCCCTGTAATGGTAAACCATCCTCCTCAGTATGGTTTTGTCTCTGTCGGCCTTCTCCAGAAGTCTCTCAAGGTGGATGTTGATACACTCGATCCATGATTCATGGTCATTGTTAATCTCTTACTCCAAGGTAGTGAGCTTGATCCTCCTTTCTTGGGAAGTTTGTCAATTCTCACGGATGCTTTGCAGCTCCATGATCTCATCCTAGTCCTCAAGCTGTTTGTTTCTCTGCTCCAAATACCTGATGATCCATTTGGCCCTCTCCAAATTGAGTGACAAGTCTTGGATCTCTGTGTTCTCCTCCTGAATGGTCATCCTAAGTTTGGCACTCTCCACATCTACATCATCATCCTGAATGAGGATGAAGTCGGTCTCCTGTTCACCTGATGGCCCCTCGCCATGCATGGGCCTCTTACCCTTGTCCTGTACCTGTGTCGTCAATGCCAGAAGCGAGGCCCCTTCCACCCTAGGTGGAGATAACACTCGCTTTGCTACTCCAAACAAGTGCATATTGCCTCTATGATATGTAACGAATATTGGCATAGTAGTGGTCTCATGGCACTCATATTGATGATAAGGACCACCTATCTCATGCTCTGCCTCTGATATTACCTTTGAAGTGCTGAAGAGGTCACGGGAGATGAAGTCCTCCCAAGCAATGCCCTACAATCCCAACTGATGATCCACCAAAATCCAGATAAGACCAAAGTGATAAACACTGTTAAGTTGCTGCTAAGGGGTCTTATGCTGCATGAAGGTGTTCATCCTCTCTATGTTCCTGCAAATGAAAAATAAAAGGTTCATCATCCGCACCCTGGTAAAGTGCATGAGAAACCTGATGTGATAGGCATATAGTCGAGAGAACCTCCCCTCACAGCTGAAGTACTTCATGATCAATTTCATGAGTGGATCATACTCATCTTTCAAATATATGAATGGAAAGACTCTTGTGAGCCATTGAGCTACCTCAAGAATATGGCCTTAATGTAAGGCTCATAGTGTTGCCTATCCACCTTATTTTTCTTGTGCCACTGTTCTCCAACATTTGGTATGTCGGATGCCATTGAGATAGTTTCGGGTGTCAATGTGAAGGTGACCCCGGCTAAGATAGACTAACCTCCATGTAGGTGAAGCACAAAAAGACGGGCCAACTCATGATGAACTCTAACATTAGCCACCCTTTGAAAAAATCCAAAACATGATAGGTGCTGGAAGCATGACATGGAAAGAGGGCAGGCTTGCAATTCAATGAGGGTAGTTGGCTCATCCCTAACATGTTTTCCACTCTTGTGATGTCTCCTGGGAGCCTGTTCTTCCGAGGATGAGTCACTTTGTGTCTCCATCTCATACTCTGATGAATGCTCTGATGCCATGACTGTAGTGTGTACTGTACTTGGGCTGCCCCTTGATGATGGTGTGAAGCTAGGTGTTGTTGTGATATCTGCCACCAAGGGGAACAATGAAAAAAGGGAGTATTAGGAGGGGAGTAATATGAAGGGAATAGGGGTTATGGGGAGAAGTTTGTTTAGGGATATGTAGGTGGTTTGGGTATTTGATAGGGTAGGGTTTTGGGGTTTTGATAAGGTAGGGTTTTGGGTTGTTATGTTGACCAAAGAGTGGAGGGATAGGGGATAGGGTTTGGTAGTGTTTCAGGGTAGGGATAATAGGAAAAATAAGAAATGGAGGATAGGGAAAAATGGAAAGCAAGGGAAAAATGAGGGGTGAAAATGGAACCTTGGCCTCAATACCACAATTATGCAACCCTAGCAACAATGGCTTTTGGTGTTTTCTTGTGGTTGGTTTTATGATTTTTGTTGTAATTAAACATAGCCATAAACCACCATATCATTCATAAACTTTGATGAGCAAGCCATGACGTAGAGCCTACCTGTCAATTTGAGGGGTTTCACAAGCAATTTGAGGCGATTTGGCACGGTTTCGGGCCTTGGTGGGTGTGTGCTGCATGCCAAACCCAGTGCGCCACACCTGTTGAAATTTTACACTGTGGGGTGGCTCTATGTGCGCCGCGCCCTTTGTGTGCACCGTGCCCCTCAGTGTGTGCGTCGCGCCCTGGCAACAGCCTCCAACTTACTCTTAAACACGCACTTTGCTCTCCTAATCACTTTGAAATGTTTCCCTATGCACTTGATTTGCACAATGACTTTGATTTTGGTGGAAACTTGTATATAAAGGCTTTGAAGTAATGGGTTTAATTTTTTCCTCTTCAAAAACCCATTTTGCTAATGTTGTGTTTTGACAATTTTTCACTAACTTAAAGCAATACTGAATTTCACTTCTCCCCATTGAAATTTTAGCTCAAATGATGAAATTTTCAGCACTCTTTGTAGGGATTGCATGACAGGGCATTTGGCCATGGAAACCATGAATGCACCTGAAGAAATCAACTGATGACTTTTCCGAAAATTTTATCACAAATGACACTGTTTGACTTTTCTTCAAAACATAGTTTTGAAGAACAGTGGAAGTCTATCACCATGACGATGAAACTCTTTGAATCATAACTATGTAAGGGCCTCACTCTGGCCTGCATGGCTTTATTGGACCTGTTTGAAGACCAAATTGATTAATCCCTAGACCTAATTGTCGAAAATGACTTTTGTCCATTAAGGGACCAGACCTTGACAGTCATGGACTTTAGTGATCATTCACAAAATACCTGAGCCAGTAGGAGCCAGACATGAGGGGAATGACTAGCATGACCTTTTCCGTTAGATTATGGCATGCCCCTAGCGGAATGCAGCTGGGTGTATGGAGCGGGACTCCTAAAAATGAAATGCATAAAGAGTTTTGATCTCTGACGGAGGACTGACCAACTGACTCTAACATGACCTAAGACTCAATTCCACCCTCTCCCCTTGCAGTGAAAGAACTTTGACACAAGCAGCACTAAGCACTCACCAGGCACACAAACCTCATTGTTCAAAGACAAATTAAACCACTCTCACATGATGACAAGCAAGAGCTAAGGAAAATTGTTAAGATAATGGCAACCAAGCCATCATACCAGATGGGACTCCTACACCAAATGGTGTGAGGTCTAGTTGGGACTTCATACCGGGGGGATCTCCTGAATGTTGGTGGGTCTAGCACCATCAACATTTGTGGCACTAGAAGTAGGGCCAGATGTCAAGGTGAGCCCTCACAATATGTTTTGAATATACGGATGCTTATCATGACTAAACATAGAATTTCTCTTCCAGAGTATATGTCTTATGGAAATGACTTTGAGATCTCCAAAGAGCTCTGGAATAACTTTTCACATAAAATAGATGATGGTGGAGGCCAAGTAGCCTTGGTTAGACACGCAGTGGGCATTTTAGGCTCCTGTGAAATGCATGAAATATTTGAATATTACATGACCTGCACATTGTTCACATACACGCTTCGAGGGCACCCACTACATTGGTATACCACACTTCCTGAAAAATTCATTTAGTCATCCATCATCTGATCATAGAGATAGACCGTGCTTTCAATCACTTTTACTATAAAGCACTCAATAAAGAAATTCTAAAATTACGGAAAGCACCTATTGAATCTGATGAACAATTTTACATGTGCTTTCGTAATCTTTCATATCTATTTCCTGAAGATGAAATTGATTGGGAATTCCTCAATAGAATATTTAACCATCTTCTTTACATCTTCGAAAATCCGAAACTCTTAGAATCATTCAAAACCCTCCCAACATACTTTGGTGATGGATTTATGCAATCACAAGCGAACACAGTTGTTGTCACAAGTGATTTTCCTCCTTCCCATGATAAAAAGTCTCCACCCCCATAAAGTGGTGTGGAGGGAAATGCACACACATTTATTGAACTATCACATCCTCCTACCCCACCTGCTCTTGACATCTACACAAATTTGGCTTGCAAGCCTACTGGTTTTCATGTGGACTTGTTACGTCAACCTCCATCCCCGCATTCTGTTGATCCTCCGGATTGTACTGTCTTGTGTTCTTTCATTCCAGACTCCACACCTGTTTTGAATGAGGATCAAATTGTCAAAGGAGTTATTATTGTGTAGCCAACCTATGGTATCATGCATGATGAGTGTGTGTGAGAAACTAAAGAAGAACCAACGGTGAAGCATGACTCCCATCCATCCTTGCCTAATCCGCTCTATCTTGACATGCCTTGTGATTCTGCCAGTGTTGATTTCCCCTATGAAAACTCATTTCCAGATTCTTCTACTTCCTATCGTTCATAGGACACACCAGATGTCAGTTTTTCATTACATTATGTAGAGGACACGTCTTCCTCTATAAATACATCCCATCTGTCATCCATAATTTCTAAAAATACAGATGGTGAACATCCTTATTAATAAGGTTTTGAAATTCATTCTCTCTTCTCAAAAACAATCTCATTGCCTTGATGATGGACTCACCAAGTCAGTACGAAACGTTGGTTTCTTAACTACTCACAGGTTTTCCACAAATTCATTAAAATCCTTACTTCTCATCTACCCCTCTGCATGATTCATCAAATCATGAGGATTCCAACAAACATCTCAAATTTTCTAATCATGGTTGTTGTGATCTTTGTACTTCTTCATTTGATCACAATGTTGATTCACTTGTTGTTAATATTTCTAATCCACTCATCTCCGATGATCTACCTATTAACAGAGTGGAAACCCCACAAGCTATCAAGGCACTTCATCTTGGGCTATTGGTTATGTCAGGACTTCACTGTCCTGAGGTTAGTTCCACTTCTGATAAAGAAATTTTCGAAATGCCCAAGGCTCCTCATCACTCTCTGCTTCGCAATGAATATCAACCAAATACCCAGATTTCGCTTCCTCCACTCATATCACATGATCCCATCGCTCAAGCCTTGGAGGAATCTTACACAATGAGCACACTTGCAAAGCATAAGTTGTTGGTCTTTCTCATGTTCACTCGTATGTCACAGTCCAAAGAGTATTTATTTTTACCGTATGCACGCAGTGCATCGCAACACCATGGTACATCTACAGAATGTTTGTTTAGTGCATTCGCCCCTTTCTATTATGTGGATGTTTTATAACTTAGAGCGTGTTGGTCTTCATTGATCTATATTTCTTGTTCGTTGGTTTACATGCATATATTTCTTGTTAACCATGCCTTCACCAACATGGGTTAGTCAATGCGTCGATGGATGCATTAGAAATATCACTTCATGTGAGTAGGCCCATGCACTATTTAGCATAGGAGTAAGAGTAGTCCTTTTTTCTTGCTTTGATTTTCTTTTTGGTTTGCATGTTTGTTTTCTTGCTTACTTGGTTTGGTTTGCTTGCTTAATTTATTTTCTTATTTGTTTTTCTCTTGCTTTACTTCTACTTTTTTTATTTTTCTTTCTTTGCTTCCTTGTACCTATAGGTTAGCCTCTCATGAAATCATGTTTGGCCCTCGAGACAAGATGGGTAAATATAAGAGGACTTGTACAACTATCAACATCTGGTTATCTATTGTCCTCTCCCTTTATAAAGAACTTGTTATCTTCAGTCAATGATGGCTTGATGGAAAATACATTATGTTCAGAGGGAGTCTTGGTGAAAACATAATGCTTGCACTGTTAAACTAGTAGCACCTACTCTGATCGATTCTTTTGGGTTAACCCTTGTTAGCTCAGTCAAGTAGACTATGGTGAGTGGGAAAACCTTAACAAGTATGTTAGAGGTATATATAACATATGTCTATGAAGAAACAACCTCTCCTGCTCTCAATAAGTCAGGATCCCTCTTCCGCCTATGAAATAAATATGTGCCTACGCATAGTTTTCAAAAACAAAATTAAAAATAAAAATAAATAATAATAATAATTAAAAATTTAAAGTTTAAAAAATTAAAAAAATAAATAAAAATGAAAGGGTGAAAGAAGAGAAAGGATTCCTACACAGAGAGGTGATTCAAGTAACTCCGTCGGGATATTGTCCACACTCACTGGTAGCGGAGTGATGCTTGTGTCCCCGCATGACTTCGTCAGGGTACTTCTAGGCTTGCCACCAACAGAGCAACACCAGAGATGAAACTTAAAATCTGATAGTCATATTACTTATACACTAATATACCCCTCATCCACAATTGAAACAACTGAGTTAACTTTTCTTGGAATGTGTGTCGACCAATCAAAATCATGGTAGGTACTACATCATTCACACAAGCTAGTGTGGAAACCATGGTGATCAAAGAATCGAACAATAATTCTGGAAGGGTTAGACTTTCTTTTCATGAAACAAGGTCCATACAGAGAGCTAGAGTTCTACCAATTTGTCACCAAGGGTTGTAGCGGCTACAACTCCTTTCAAAATTTTGGCTCGCATGCAAATTTTGGAGCCTACCTTAGATCCTGTGATCTATCATCCTTGGTCACTTATTGGTAAGCTAATGATTTCAAGCTCCCTTTCTTGATCCTAAGAGTTGTTCGCGTTCTCATCTTTATGTAGCATGTGTCATCATTGGGCATAGGGGTTGTTTTTTGTCATGCAAAGGGAATGTTGTTTTTTTTCAAGGGAAAGAATGTGAGCGTGAGTGGTTGTCATCACATAGACATGTTTCACACTCATTTCACGCAATCTCGTCACGAAGGTTGTTGCATCAAGAAAGGTATGTCTTTTGCATTCTGGATGGTCTACGTTGTGTCACTAAGTGTTTGTGTGTGATCATAATCAAGTACTATCAATGTTTACATATGTTTCACTGATCTCACACTTAGCCATTTTCCCGAGTAACCTAGCCTCATCTAGCTTCTTGGAATTGTGCTCTTTTCTTCTACAACCATCAAGCAACCTCCCTTGCCTGCTGAAACCCCATAGTTTGTATAGAGACAAACCTCCCTTGCCTTCTGAAACCTTGCAGCTTGCAGAGACACCAACCTCCCTTGCTTGATGAAACCCCGAAACCTGTAGAGACCCCAGCCAACACTGCTCTCAAAAAATGTGCAGAATAGTTAGGTGGCCATCATTGTTGTCCATAAATGCACAAAGCAGTCCAGTGGCACTTCACTTAGAAATTTCATGGAGGTGTCCTCCCAAGACCCCTATCCCACATGCAGAAACTGCGTAGAAGGGCCTCTCAGGTTTTCATTTTGACAACAGTCATTGTCTACTAAAATTGCATAGTTCTACCTCTCAGTGACTATAGCAAAAGGTGGCATGTTGAGATCACTCCCAAGGAGTTGAGGAGAAGGACCGAGGAACCAAGTAATGGAAAGTATCAGGACCGCATGCAAAGTTGGTCGGATGCATGATCATCTTGAGGGTAATTATGCTAAGTAAGGAACACCTTTTGAATTACACCTCTTAGTTGAGTTTGCAGGATTCTTTTCATTTTCTATCATTCTACCCTCACTAACATGCATGCGCACAAGCACAAAAGTCATTTTAAATGTTTATTCTACATGTCTTTCTTCCATTTCACTTGTTCAACCAATTGTCGTCTTCAACATGTTGATTGTTATGTCATGCTTGCGACCTTGTTCTGGTGATGTTGAAGGTTGTGTTTGAGTTGTGTTCACTATGTAAACATCTATCGCACTCACACATAATGTTGTAAGTACTATCATGCAAGTGTCGTCGCAGTCGTCCAAATGTCTACCTGAAGTGTCACACTTGTCACTTTCACCATTTGACAGTCCCGCAATCAATCACATTGAGCACATTGTCTTGTTGGTTCGAGGTGTCTTGTTTTCGAGTCGTGTCGAGTGTGTGTTCGCAAGGTCATTTATGCACAATTTCACTCGCTCACACGCTTAGTCATTTTGATGAATCTCTGTCGACCAGACCACCACCCAACAGCCAGACCTCCGTTGAGCTGCACTGTGCAATCTCAACCCTCAGTGATCATGTACTCCTGTCGAGAATTGCAGAGAGCTTGAGGTTGTCTCCCAAGCAGTCTTCACTATGCAATCCTAGAATCAACCCAATTGACTGTCACCCATAACAACGCAGAAGTTTCTCAGCAAGTCATCCAAAATTATGTTGCACGCAAGCAGATCCATCAAGCCTCTAGTTGGTCAACCAAAGAGTTTGACCGGGCAGTGACCCTGGGCCCAACTCTACCAAAAATTTGCGCAAAAGATGCCAAGCATGCCCACTTCTGCTGACTGATGAAACTATGCATACATGTGGGACAGACACCTATTGCATGTCACTACACTGCCTTAAAAAATTGTGTAGTTTTCTCATCTAGTTACCCTGTAATTTAGTATGTTGCTCCTCTCCTAAAAACTGTGCAGGTTTCATGAGCAGTCTCACAGTCGCGCAACATCCCGCTCAGCCCAGAAACTACACAGGGATGTCTAACATGCTAGACTCCCAACTCTGCATAGTTTGTTCAAGCAAACTCTTGCAGCTAGCTACCAACTCCCTAGACAAATTACGCAGTTTTTGTCAACAGCCTTCCGCAACCCGCTGCCAAATCCCGGAGAAATTGTAAAGTTTTCACTCCCAGTCTCTCCTTGCTTCCTATGTTGTCTCCCTGAAAAAATTGCTCCGATCTTACCTCTAGCCAAGCTAGATCCTGTAAACAACTGCCAATCACAATTTCCCATCTCCGCTTCCCAATGACCTCTATGAAATTTTCATGGACAGTTCCCTGAGCCGCATGTTGACTTGAAATGTGCTCTATGCAGTTTTAGTGCCTTGTCCTCTCCCACTGTCACCTGCATCCAAAAGAGAAAAATAATGCATCAAGGTAGACTAGGATATTTTTGTATTTGATGTTGTCTCATCATGAGTGATTGCAGATACATGTACATGAATGAGACATGGCAAGACGACGAACGGGATGAATAAGGAGCACATGCTAAGAGACTTGTTCACAAATGGATGAACACACAAAGCATACCAAGTAGCAAGTGAAGGGGATACATGTGCATGCATGAACCATCAAGCAAACACCAAGACCATCAAAGACTTCACACACCTTGCCATGCAGAAGTGAAGTTATCATACACTAAGAGCACACTCATCACTCAACAGCACTACAGCTTGACATGGACACCACTAACAGCATGAACATACCAGCTCTGTCGTTTCAAGTCATGTCATGCGTCATCTTAGGTACATCACTACGGTGGACCATATTGTTGTAAATCAATGTAATGTAACGTGGAATTCCAAGAGACCCACATGTAAAATTGAAGATTCATGTAAGTCAAATAGTCATGAGGGAAGTTGAACAGTCACAAGGGTCAGTTTCACCCTTGGCTATATATACCCCTCATTTGTACATGCAATGGACTTTTCACCTTGGCTCCTCCCACATAGCCTTGAGAGTATGTAATATTTTCTTTGAGGAGTGAGCAGTGGCTCCAACACCCCACTCAGGGTTAATGATGTAATGGTGTATGGATGTGTCTTAGAACTTTTGCTTAATTCGGAAGCCTGTTAACAGGCCAGCACGTTTTCACACATGTATTGTATTTGTTTGTAAGACTATTATTTGGATGCTTGTAATGCATGTTGCTTTAACCTGTATTAATACAGTTGAACTATTTGAGTTGTTTTAGTACATATGATATTAGAAATGTGTTGTAACAATTGTTAAAATTGTCTTGCCCTTGTGGGATATCCCGCTAGACACTCGACAAATTCATTATTGTAAACTTGTTATAATGCTCGTCAGACTCGTGTGGACTATTCTGTTGGGTGTTGTAACTGCTATCTATTCACCTTGTGTTTGTGATTGTTGCATCTGTGTGGACTACTCCGCTAGAAGCTACGCATGTCCTATTGTCTTGTATGTCTCTAGCAGAGTTGGGACTATTCCCTTTCAACCTAAGATTCACTTCCACCCTCTCCCCTTGCAGTGAAAGAACACTGACATAAGTGGCACTAAGAACTCACTAGGCACACAAACCTTGTTGTTTGAAGACAAATTAAACCACTCTAACATGCTAAATTTTTTTAAGATAATGGCAATCGAGCCATCATATCCGATGGGACTCCTACACCAAACAGTGTGAGGTCTAGTTGGGACTTCATAATGGGGATATCCCCTGAATTTTGGTGGGTCCAGCACTATCAATAAAGTAGTAAAATAACATGGAAACAATGATGAAAAAGTAATAAGTTAAAGAAGACCTTAGTTAGACCCTTACTAGCCATGATAGGAATTTGTTCAAACATGTCGCAAGCATGTAATCTACAGGTGTAACCAACAAAATTAAGCATAAGGATATTGTACTTATCCGAGAATCTCTAAGAACCATTGTTCCCTCATGTCATTTGCTTCATTACCATATATTAGACCATAGATACATTATCCATTCATTTACAAGTAAAAACATGTTGATAGCCATACATAGCTATTGTCATAAAACACACATATAACCATCATAATAACAACAAAAATACTCATGAAAGTATAGACATCTAGACCACATATAATCCATCAAAATACTCATAGAAATACAAGGAGAAATAACCTTTAATTGATGATGCAAAAACCAAACCCAGGATGGGACTTCCATGTTCCACCCAACCATAGAATGGTTGAGCCAAATTTTTCTTCAACCATTCTCCCCTGTGCCATGTTCCAAGCATGAATGTGGGACTCAAACCAAAAGAACTAACAAAGGCATACTGAGGCCAAACAAACCAGGATTTACCGTAACCCATCCCGAATCACTAGGCCAACACAATGAACACATCATAATAGGATTTACAAGTGATCTCCACCCGATCACTAGGCCAAACAAGCATGGATGCCACCGAGTTCTCCACCTACACCATGAGGAATTTTCCTGTCTCCTAGTATCTAACGCTTTACCACAATCCAAAACCGGAACACTAGGCCCTAAACTGACACCCACTCTCCAAGCTTTACTGCATATTCCAAACCTGGTATTACTAGGCCCAACGGAGAGAAAACCACCTCTTGTATTTATCGTATATCTTACCATTCACTAGCAAGGATTCCTAGGCCCACCAAGGCAACAAAATCTTGCCTTTACCACAACCCATAGTATAGCTCAGGGGTCACTAGGCCAATGGCTTTACCGTGATCCATAGTCTGGTTTAGGGACCACTAGTCCATGTGCTCTATCATTCGGAGATCCACCCCACTCAGCGTTGAATCCATCTAGCAATCCAACTCAACCAAAACATGAGAACCCCATCACACCATGGTTATCCAGAAATGGCAAGGCTATGTTGAAAACATTATTACACCTTGAAAAACCCATGCCATAACATCAAAAGAACCACATGCAATACAATGCATGAAAAATCTAGCAAGGAAATCACACATGAAAAGCAATTCCTATAGAGAACCATGTTGTAGATGCTTCATCCTACTCTTCCTTGTCTGCTCCTTCCTTCTTCTTACCTTCTTTTCCTTTCTTGATCCCATGCATAACCATAGAAAAATATTGAGCCAAGAGCTTACTCTAACTAAGAGCTTTCCAACTGATTGTCATAAACCTTTTTATGAATGAGGCCTCTATTTTCTTCATTTTCCATTATTTTCCTTCATTTTCCTCCTCGCATGAAACCTACGACCTTTCACCTTACTTTTCTCCTATTTTCCATTATTTTCATAAACAAATGTGCCAAAAGTGCCATTTTTCCTTTCCAAAGCCTTAGCCATTGCCTTTGCCAATTTCCTTAGCCTTAAACAACCAAATAAACACCCCCTAAGATGTCCTACCCACCATTCAACTTGGAATATGTGTCCCATCAACGTGGCCTTATATATATATACATATATGGAATTTTCACTAGGGTTTTTACAACATGCCCTTCACATATCCAACATTATCAACAACCAATCAAGAGAGCCCACTGATGATATGATTTCTCTAAATCATTGTAGCAGTAGTATTTGTTTCATAAGTTCTTGGCCTTCATTTCAATGTAGAAATAATGACTTCATCATTCTTAAATAATAGATGGAAGATATCTTTCTTGGCATTAATACTTTCTCTGTAATAAAACCTTCAATGTCTTTAGTCATTTGTGTCGTTAACTTGACATAATGTAGGGTTTGCAAATGACTTTATCAAGAAATCCTTAGAAATTTTAAGCTTGAAGAAGGGCCCAGTCTTTCCTTCTAGACTCAAGATATTTGAGCCAATCAAGTGACCTTAAAGAATGATCTTTTGGATTCTACAGGGCCAATTCAATTCAATAATTTGATATTTTTGGCTCTAGTAATATTATGATAATGTCTCCCTTTGTTTCAAAATATATCATCATGATTATTAAGAGACAGTTAAACATCTTTTTTGTTGTAAGCAGACTTTCTTGAAAGGTATACTTGAAACATATTTTCAGTAATCATTTGCAACATAGGGTTTATGACATAGTAATGTTTTTTAAAGAAAGCATAGGTTCAATACTTCAATATGAGCAAAGGTCACAAACTTTCTTTATGTGGTTCTGATTTGATCCACAACTTTCATAATAGAGGTGTCATTACTCTAAAGAATTAGCTTTATTGTTCTTCTTGTAGGTCTGAATTCTCATGACTACTTCAACACTGTGTAGCATCAGTTCTTCCTTTAGACATGTACTATTCATTAGGTTCATAAGGATACTTCAAGCTAATATATCAGTCCAAATTGAGACATTTTCTTAATGCCTTCCAAAACTTCACAAAAGGATGACTTTGATATCATTTTCAGAGTGACAACATTTCGGATCCTTATGATATTAAGGGACTTGATTCAAGATTAAGACAAGAATCATCATCAATATCATAAACACCAACATCACAATAATCTAGGTCAACCCTATTGACCTATAAAAATCACGGCATACACTCAGTACCTGTGGTAAAACATCAATATCAACTAGTCACGATGATCTGGTCGATGCCTCAACCTCATGGTATCCAAACTAGTCCTTGTCCACCATCACACGAATAGTGCACATAGTCCAGGTGAAAATCCAAATAGCCTCAACCCACATCGGACGCCAAAACATGCTCTCTCTACATAGATATCTGAGTGGTTCTCTCAGAGATCCGAGAAGCTCTCTCAAAGATCTGAGTCAGTCTCGCTAAATAGAGATTCAAGCAACTCTCTTAGAGATTCGAGCAAATCTCTCAAATATCCAAGAATCTCTCTCGGAAATATGAGCAATATTCTTGGAGGCACCAACTAGCCTCTACCGAACCATTCTACCTAATCCTCATCATATTACTTGACACAGGAATACCTTTTCTAATTTTGGTTAGAATACTTGACACAGGGAGAATGGTTTTCCATGATGTTATCTCATCAACATTGCTTCTCAAAGAAAGAAGTGTTCTCAACAAGTACACACTTGACCCTGAAGTATATATACATGCTTCACCTAGGGATACATGTTTTTTCATCAATTTGTTATACTATAGAGTAATATTGAAGCCATTATGCTTCTTCATGTACCATGTCTCGGTATTGAATCTCATGGTGCTTCGGCCTATCATCATGGTCATCACCTGCACCTGATCAAGGCAATCCTACCAGTAGCCTCTAAAGCCATACTACTCAAATTTGCAATCCAGCTGAAATATACTCAACCACTGCAATATGGAGTGCGACAAATGTCTGCTTCATGCTCATAGTCATAATGGAGCCTAGACTAAAACAATATCCTGATTAACTCTTTATGTCTTCATCACTCTCTACCCAATTTAAATATGCAATTGTACTTCACTATTTGAGACAAATATCAAAACATAACTAACTTTTCCATGACCAATTGTACCATGCTGGTACACCAATATTTTTACTGGGTCTATCATCACAGTTGTTTCCCTATCATCCTGACTAGGTGCTTCATCTCACGATGAGGCATATCCTATGGTAGTAATTTTGGATGCTCCCTCTGCTACTATAGCCTTTCAACATATCATCTATCTATCACAAAAACATCAATGAAAAACCATAATTTCAAACTCAAATATCTACTCTCTCTTGAAGCTAATATAAGGCTCTCTAACTTCTCCCAGAGGTGATTCCTTTTTCCATAACTACTCCCTCTGACACAAGCCCTTCAACTTTCTTCAAAGACAAATAACATGAAATCAACGAAGCATAGCATGCATTTCTTGTAATATCATTTTATGAACTTGTGTCCTTGACATACCACATACCACAAGTAATTGTAAGTTGGCCCCTTATTATCATCATTCTAGATTTTGAGGCCATAACTTTTGGAACAAAAATAATGTGTTTATGCTAAATTTGAGGCATAAACTAAGGTGCCTCGATATTTATCTTGTTTGGTAGACAAATATCAACTCATTTCCTTGTGTAGGCTTAGATTTGATCTTCAACTTTCTTGCATCACCAAAGATCTTATACCATGTTTAAAAATTGAGTGCAATGATACAAGAACTATTTATAAACTATGGTAATTACTTGTGAATATATATTATAGTTATTTTATCTTCATCAAGCAATCACACCTTATAAATCCAACCAATAACCATGAAAGGAAATTAGATATTACAATGTTAAAAAAATTAGGTTGTCTTAAGGAATTTAGCTCCTTAGTAACTATTAGGGTCCTATAAATTTTCTAGGATAAGTTGTTGATGTACCTAATTATTTAGGTTTGAGAGATGTAAATAATGATTCATTTCTAAAATTATTTCCATGAAAAGGTTGATCATAACATTTGGATCCTAAATATCTTGTCTATTCATCATTAGAGTGGTCAAATCAAAGTACAAGTACTAAAATTGACACCTAATTACCTCTACTCTCCCCTCATCAAAGTTTTCCCTCCCCTTATACTTCACTCATTCCAACCACTTATTCCATCTCCCCTCATCAAATTCCCATCAATCACTCCAATTACATACCATTGCCCCTCTTTTTCATACTAAAAATCATTCCTCATTCTTCATTTCCCAAAGCGAAGGTCGAGCAGCACATCACAACAAAGAAAGGAGGGTGATTTCCACGAATTCATACCTTCATCATTGTTGACTGCGCAAAGACTTCACAAACCCTGAATGTGAAAATATTTTCCCTCATCTCGACGTCACCTCAGCAAGATTTTCTCCATTTTTTTGAACACCTCACCATCCACAGGTTAAACCCTTCAAAACTCATGTCTTGGTTTTTGTTAGATCGCCCTCCAAGTATGAAAACCATCAAAAATCCCTAAGGTGATTGTGCAAAGATAGAGTATTTCTAAATTTGAATTTTGACACCCATATAGCTTGATTCTTCCTATTATTGATCAAATCAACTTAAATGCCTCCTAGGTACCTATTATGACCATTGTTTCCCATACATTTCTTGTTTAAACCTAAGAAAAGTTGACTTCCCTTATCTTTACCTAAACCCTGTTTGCACAGTTAGCTTTGTCCAAATATTTTCATCTATTGACCGAGAAATCATTATCACATTCCCTGCAACATCAATCCATCACCTTGTTTTAAGATAACTCACACCAAATCTACCCATGAGTTCACTTGGTTGCCTTCATCTTTATTCATTTTGTTAGGTTTACAACTCCCAAGCAGATTGATCATTATATGCTCAAAATTGTTCACATTTGTCACCCTTAAGCATACAACAGTGGTAAAACTCACCAACTAAATATGTATACATCATAAAGAAACTGAAAGAGATCACGCAAGCAAAATCCAAAGAGAAGAGGAGCAACCTTGACACTTTGGCTGAAGTAGCCACTAGTTAATTTTGCAGCCACATCTACAATTTTATATTTTGTGAAATTCTGCATGAAGTATGATAAGGTATGGTAGTTTTATTTTTGAACTGATGTTACAAGGAAGTTAGGGAAGAAAAACCACCAACTGCAGCAATCATTTGACAACTAAAGGAAGATTAGGGACATTTTGACCATGACTTCCGTTTGGCTACGCAAAGTCTAAAAGGGTGTTTCGACAAAGGGTATCAGTTTGAGAAAGAGCATCAGTGCTACATCAGCGTGTTTAATGATCCTATGCATCCATTCATCTATAAAAATGATCAATAGACTCCTTCAAAAACAAAATTTGGCACTTAATTCACTTTGAATGCGCAAAAATATCAGAGTTTTTCCTGTTTGGGTCATCATTTTGAAAACTGTTTTGTAGACAACCAGAGCTTAATATTGTGAAATTAGAGGATTTTTTTATTCCTAAGATGCTAAAGTAAAATAACCTATCTTTCAAATAGGTATTACATTGTGAGAGATCCATTCACATCTTTACAACCTATTTTTCTGACTGTGCAATGTCACGTTTTAGTCATCTTTTTACAGAGCATATTATGAACAATGGGAGCAGAATTTGTGGAAACTAAGAGAGGTTTATGTCAAAAAAAATCTTCATCTAAAATAAACTCTTTCACTTTTTACATAGGTCATGTAGTTTGAAAGTTATTAGGGTAACTTGGAAACCCATTTTTACCATTTTACAGGAAAAATGACATGACAGTCAGCCCAGCCATTGTCAAGATTTCGAATTTTGAAAAATATGATCAGATCTGAAGTAGTTGAGACATGGATACATGTAATAGGATGAAGCGGAAGGATGGATTATCATTAATTAACATCTCTCTAGTTGCTTCAAGTCAGTTTTGGTTTAGTAAATGAAGTCCCTGTTTTTTTGCATTTATTCTCTAGATGCATTAAACCTGTTCTTTTGACTTTTTAAAGAGGAATTCGGTCACTTAGTGATGAATTTGAATCCCTATTATGTGTAAAGATGAGAAACAAACGAGGTTAGTTATTATATTGTTCTATTTCTCAATATATAATGTAAACATTCACATATTAATACTTCAAACTTTGAAGTATTATGGGTTGGAACATTTTTTAGAAAAAAGACTCTCTGATGTAAAGCAACTCACACGGCCTCATTTGATTAAACTTCAGTAATACAGTTGCGGAAATTACCGGATTCCTGTGTCACTCATGCTGGTGAAGTGCATTTATATTTTTATCTTTGTGTTCATTGTTTTTCATATGTTATTCATTGATTATGGGTTGTTCTAAAGAAGTAAAAGAACAAAACTTGCTGCAAAATACACTCTAATTTTGGCTTAGTACTAATCTCAATGTTTTTTACTTGATGATTAGTGTCAAAATTCTTAATTTCTCTGGTATAATTTGATTCCCTCATCTTTTCTTCTAAATCACACCTCAACCTTAAGAATCCAGCAAAGGTGTACCCTTCCCTGTAAGGTTGCCTGTAGAATCTATCTTGATTGAAATCAACCTATAACTCCATTACCCAATGGCTTATCTTCATTGTTTCAATCCAACTCAATTCTAAAATCCAAAACCTAAACCTAATAGCTAGCCTAATATTATTCAGAAGAACATAGCTAAATTATACGAAGATATCCCTCTTTGGGGTTGGAAGGGCTAGATTCCCAATTCCCAAAGTGGTTTTCTGGTTACCTCTGCAATTATTTCACAACCTTATTAAATTATAGAGTGATAACAATAAAATTATCCTCTTTCTTAGATTTCTTCCCATATGTGTGAGAGAAAGAGATGTGTGAGCAGGGTTGGAATTTAGATTTCTCTTTACCCATCATACAATTTTTTTTTTTACGTTTAGGGTTCTTATGCTACCCGCCAAGAAATGTTATGTTTAAAATTTTTCCCTTCAAGAGTAATGTTCTTACAATAAATTAACCCTTCACCAATAAATGTTTGATTATAAAATTACCTTACAATAACATAATTATGTTAAATTTTCACATATTTATCATAAGGAAAAAACAAAATGACCATAACACACAAATGACTTATTAAATCTTGAATCTTGGTTTGAAATTGCATGGAACCTTCACAATAATGTCTTTGGAACTTGAAATCAATTGTCCTTGCCCTGGACATGCCATAGCATTTGTATATATGAGATATGACTAAGGATATCTTATAGGTCATATAAGATGACCAACATAGTAAAACTATTGACTGTTATCAATAACAACTCAAAAGTAGATTAATTAATATGGTTTATGTTATTATTTAGCATTGCTTTGGATAATGAGATATACACTAACGCTGCTAACAACAATGAATGCATAGTATTTGAACCTTTTAAAAATTAAAAGACTAAAATTATAATAAATGGTCATCGTAGATATCTTAACATCATGTATAGGATTATGTTATGATTTCCTCCACTATTACATTCTTACAAAACAAACGCTTCTAAGTATTAAATGTGGTAAAAACATGATCTCATCAAATCCTTCCTTCTATTTATCACCAAATTGTAGTAAAATCAATATATGAACAAAAAATCATTGTGTATTAAAGTAACATTAAATAAAATCATAAAAAAACTCACTCTAACTAACTAGTTAGTTTATTTTTTAGACAAAATAATTTATTTGAAAATTCAAAATAATTTTCACCTTGGTGTATTATTTAGAGACTATACCCTTTAATCTAACTTGTAAACATATCATCTAAAAATTAACTATATTTAAATTAAATACTTTGACAACTACAATTGCGGAGATTTCAACAAAAAATATTGAACTTTTGAAACATGTTTAGTTTTCTTATTGAAAGTATATAACCAATCCTAGGTAGATTACTTGATGGCAGGGTTGGAATTTAGATTTCTCTTTACCCATCATACAAATTTTTTTTGACGTTTAGGGTTCTTATGCTACCCGTCAAGAAACGTTATGTTTAAAATTTTGCCCTTCAAGAGTAATGTTCTTACAATAAATTAACCCTTCACCAATAAATGTTTGATTATAAAATTACCTTACAATAACATAATTATGTTAAATTTCAACATATTTATCATAAGGAAAAAACAAAATGACCATAACACACAAATGACTTATTAAATCTTGAATCTTGGTTTGAAATTGCATGGAACCTTCACAATAATGTCTTTGGAACTTGAAATCAATTGTCCTTGCCCTGGACATGCCATAGCATTTGTATATATGAGATATGACTAAGGATATCTTATAGGTCATATAAGATGACCAACATAGTAAAACTATTGACTGTTATCAATAACAAATCCAAAGTAGATTAATTAATATGGTTTATGTTATTATTTAGCATTGCTTTGGATAATGAGATATACACTAACGCTGCTAACAACAATGAATGCATAGTATTTGAACCTTTTAAAAATTAAAAGACTAAAATTATAATAAATGGTCATCGTAGATATCTTAACATCATGTATAGGATTATGTTATGATTTCCTTCACTATTACATTCTTAAAGAATAAACACTTCTAAGTATTAAATGTGGTAAAAACATGATCTCATCAAATCCTTCCTTCTATTTATCACCAAATTGTAGTAAAATCAATATATGAACAAAAAATCATTGTGTATTAAAGTAACATTAAATAAAATCATAAAAAAACTCACTCTAACTAACTAGTTAGTTTATTTTTTAGACAAAATAATTTATTTGAAAATTCAAAATAATTTTCACCTTGGTGTATTATTTAGAGACTATACCCTTTAATCTAACTTGTAAACATATCATCTAAAAATTAACTATATTTAAATTAAATACTTTGACAACTACAATTGCGGAGATTTCAACAAAAAATATTGAACTTTTGAAACATGTTTAGTTTTCTTATTGAAAGTATATAACCAATCCTAGGTAGATTACTTGATGGTTATCCATTGCATATCTTTCAAATGTCATTTAAAAACAAAAATTTATATTATACCACCAGAAAGTTTAGATTCCCTATAAAACTAAGTTCCATTCAAATTAGGAGATAATTTTTGACATTATCTAAGGTTTGATACAAAAAATAAATATATGACAGCCTAAAAAGACACAAGAACATATCACCAACGTCCAGTAAATATCCATTTAATAAGAAAAATTCATTTTACAATAAATTATTAGTTATTTCAAACTGATGTCACAACTTATCCACAAATAAAAATTATCACTTACACCACGACCATGACAAAAACATACCAACGTTTCTAGAGACAGGATGGCTTGCCGGAGGCCGTACACGTGGCCATATCCAGGAAAACAAGCGCCTGGCAACTCAGTCTACTACCTTAGCTTCCATTTTCATGAATGGCTAATAATGACGTTTTCAACGAAATATTAACCGTCAAAAACACGTTTTGAACGCTTCCAAACACATCTTAAAAAGCGGGCTTCAAAATTTTCTAGCCATCAAAGACGTTCAAAAGGCCTCATGACGGGCAAAATACCTGTCAAATTCCACCCCTGTGTGTGAGTGATAAGTGAATGTGCAAAATGAAAAGTTTTAGGTGTATTTTATATGCAAGATACTGAAGAGACATGTCTCTTTCTAAACTAAATTATAGTAATTCTGCACACTCACATTTTTACTCATATTTGTTGAAGTGTTGAAGAACATGTAAATAATGGTGGGCAGTAACTCTTAGTAAGTATACTTATTTAAATCTAGTTCCTTATCCCATGTTTTACACAAATACTTTCTTAAATTATGGAGGTGTTGAAGCCTCAAAATCCGTTGCAACGACATGGGGGATGACCACCCAGTCCGGACCTTAAAGTAGCGCTTTTTGCGTTGGGAATGGTGGTTCCGACAGGTTCAACTAGGTCCAGCTACCTTCTCTCAATATGACTTTCATCCACCAATGGAGAAGAGACATCAGATCGACCCTCCTGTTGATCAGGAAATAAATTGATCTTTAAGCTGATATGGGGCTCAGCCAAGCCACAACTAAAATTTGCCTCTTTGGGAAGAGGAATTATAAGAATGTAAAATTAAATCTAAATGCAAAATTATTCCAAAATGCAAGAAAAAAGAACTAAATCTTAATCCTATCTCAATTAGGAAGATATAGATTTAACCCAACCGATAGCAAGATATTTAAATGATTGGGATTTAAATATGTCTGACTTATGGTGAATATCAAGCTAACGAAGTAATTCAATTAACTGAGATTATTAATACCAATTCATATTCTATTAAGAGACCTCTTGACTGAAATAATCAACCAACAACATTTAGGAAGAAGTTCACAAAATGATATTGATTGTTTAATCAATAATTCAAATAATTAAAAAATAATGAGGAAGAAATTCACAACATATTAATATTTGTTAAACCTGTATTAAAAGACAAATTTCTAAGTATATAGTTACTCAGAAATCATAATTCAACCCATAAGAGCAGAGATACATAATAACATATGATTGAGACAATTTATTCATACCGAAAAAGTGCACAAATATGAATGAAATGATACATTCATGCCATCATAAAATGAAACTAGTATTTAAAACAATAGTATTAGAAATACCAATTTATTGAATCCATTTTTCTAGCTTTGGTCTTCAACAGTCCTTTACATTGCTTGAATTTATTTTATTACAACATGAGCTGCAAAAATGAAGAATCTATCCATCACACATAATTCAAAATGCAAAAGAAAAATCCTCAATAATACCCAGATCTAATATTTTCACCCATTCCACCTACAACTCTAAATCCCTATTATAGAAATGCTTTTAGAATTCAATAATTATAGAGGAGAGAAGCTCTTATTACATTTTACAATGCGTTATTTATAATAGTTTCCAAAAGAATTCTTAACAAGAAAGTTTGTTAAAGAAGAAATATGTTTAATCAATTTTGATTGGCTCAAAATTCCATTATTCTATTGCTAGAGCCTTTTCATTGATTGAGATTTTTTTCTCTTCATCTATTCAACTGTTTTCCTGCAAAACAAATCAAAACAAAATTTAAATACAAAAATAAAATAAAAACGCTAAAAAGAAATCCAATCAAATTCAATTAAATAGATAATTAAAAAATGAAATCTGAGTTTTCTATTGATCCTTGTGATGATTTAATTATCTAAGGAGATTATTGCAAATAAGTTTGCGCTTAGAAGAAATCGTGGGCAAATAAGAACGCAGAAAATAAAACTCATAAAATTGATTTTGTTAAAAATTTGGAGCCTGGTCTTCTGCTGGATTTTAGACCTAATAAATTATCAAATATAAACAAAACCACTTCACAAATATTCTCCACAATTTTATATTTTCAATGAGCCATCTTATGCCTCATTCAGCCAAGTAAAACTTAATTTATGAGTCTCCAAAGTAAATGAATCAAATCTAGCAACTTTCTAGAAATTTTATTGCCTATGCCATAAAATAAAAATTTGTTAATTAAATTCTAAACTAAATTAAATTGTTATTATTAATTAATAATAATTAATTAATTAATAATTAATACTAATCTAATTTACTATAATTAATTTTAATTTAATTTAAATTAAATTAATTATATTAAAATTAATTTAATAATATTAACTTATTAACGTTTAATATATATATGGTTATATTAATATATTCACTTTTTTGTTTCAAACGAATTGAAAACAAAATGAAACTCTCAGTGATGATCGCATAGGCCTCATCGCACTTTTCGTCTCGGAATGATAAGGTTTTTAAAATTAATGCGATAAGATTTTACGAGAATTTTTTTTGCCAGAAATTTTTTTGCGATAAGACTTTTTTGATAAATTTTTTGTTATCTTTATTTCGGGCTATTAAATTATAATGATGAGTGATGAGTAGGGCCTTGTGAATTATTAATCTTAGAATTATAGTTATTTTGTAATTTTGAGATTCTGAGTTTGGTGATTTGTTTAAAAATAATAAATTGAAGTAAATTATCAAGATTTTGAAATGTAATTTTATTTATTATATGATTTAACTTGGTCATTTTGTAGGACTATTAGAGAGAAAATGAAAATTTAATAAAAGTTAACTAAAAGTCAATATTTACAATAAATGACTATTGAACTTACTTAACTATAGAAAATTGAAATTTTATACATTTATTTATATTTTTGGTCCTGATGAAAAAACGATCAAACTTCAAAAGAGTGTCATTTACAAACCGGTTGACAAAATGAGACGAAACAAGTATCGATGGAAAGCTTAATTCGGATTCAAAGAAACATTCAAAACATAAATCCGAAGAAAGTAAAAAATAAAAATAAAAATAAAAACATAAAATAAAATAAATCTTAATGGAAATTATAAAAGGTGTTTTGACAAAAATTAATGGAAAAGATCCCCATTATTTGAAGTAATGAGGGATGTTGGGTTTTCCCTAGGTGGGTATTAACGTATCGTAAATATGATATTTACATGAGTATAATATTTTTTCAAGGATCTTAATTTTAGGTGGTTTTGTTGATTTCATTTCTTTTAATTTTCTTTCTTATAATTTTAAATGTAATTTTCTTTCGTTTTTTATATAGTATTATAAATACATCAAGGATTATGAAGATTGGCCATAGCTACATTATTCAACAAGACATGGCCTAATAGTTGGAAGGTATACCTCAGAAACATAGATGGCAAAGCGAAGAAGGCATGACTCCAAAACCCTGAAAAAACTCTCCTCCGTCGCCATTTTTTTCTTCTTTCATTATTTTGTTCTTTACTGATGTTTATAATTTAAAAAAAAAAACAAAAACAAACAAACAAAACAAAAAAACATAAAGCTAAAAAATATTTCAATGATCTATTAATTAAAATCTAGTTGTATAATTATGAGGGCTATAAACTCAAGATAAATATCTCCATTATCACAATTACGCTGACAAGATTCGAAAGTGATTTTATGAGAAGCATAAAAAATTCTCCCATCAATAGATTACATCCTTATCTTTCCATTTAATAAGTGGTGATGTGTTTATTTTAGGTACTATGAGTGCAGCCATCAAACAATGGATATCGTTTCAAAGGAAGATGAAAATATAGGATGTCATGTGTTGGATGAAAAACTTAGATTTCATCTTCAAGCTATCATCATTGATATCATTTAAGTGGGTTGATATTTATCACATCATGAATTCCAAATTGGGCTTCAAGGTCTAACTTGAAAACAATGTCTCCAATATGTTGAATGATGGTGTAGGGTTTGTGGTTGATGGGCCTAAGCTTGTGATGCTTATGTCCTTAGAAGTGTTGATTAACCATATGTAGGAAAAATCCATCTCTAACATAAAATGGTGGAAGTAGATGATGATGGTGATGAAATGATTTATGTTTCATTTGGGAACATTTAAGTTCTTATTTGACTTGAGAATGGGTAGTGGCTTCCTATTGTTCCTTTGCTTCATCTAGAGATAGGGTTGGAGAAAGGGTAAGGGGGTCTCATAAGTAGTTAAAGTTTCATAGATATAGTATATTTCAAAGAGGGAATAGATAGTGGAAGTATGGAAGGAACAACTATAAAAAGCATAGACGTAGGTATCCCATTACTTATTTTAGGAATAATGGGTATAGGGAATGACCCTGGGTTATGTTAACTACTTTAGTTTGGCCAGTGGTTTGTGGATGGAATGTAAAGTAATGGTGGGGTTTACACCCTGTTAGTTTACAAATTGTCTTCTAGAAATGGTTGAGGAAATGAGAGTCTCCATTAGGATTTATATTTAGGGGTGAACCAAGTTGAACCCATACATAGGGAGAACAATTTAATTGTTGGTAGGCATTGATTGTTTTAGTGTAAGGAATAAAAATTAGTCATTTGGAAAAATTGTAGACTATTTCCAAAATACAATCATTTTTTTAATGTAATGGGTAGGACACTAACAAAATCTATGACGATGGATTCCAAAGGACGAGAAAGAATGGATAATTGGTTGGCATAGCCCCAACTTCTAGTTTTCTAGTTTGTCTTGACCATATTAAGCATAATCTTGGATGGAATGTTAGATGGATGAAATCCTAGACATGTTTACACATGTATGACCATTGAAATAACATTGGATATGTCGTATACTTCTAATGTGCGAAAATGACCACCATATGAAGAATAATGCACCTCTCTTATGAGGAGGAGTTAAAAAAGGATGTGAGGAACACAACGTGAGTTGAGCTTGGATAACCAACTATATAGATTTTTCTAATCTAGGCAATGGGTTTGTTTGATGAGGGTGGGTTGTTTAAGAGCTCACATAATGGAGTGAAAAAAAAATAATTCTACATAAGTCTTTATCCATTCCACATGAGCAACAAAGCACACATAGAGGAGGGTGGTTGAGCATGTCTACAAATTTTTTATTGATTCCTTTCCTATTCTTGATGTGTAGTGGAAATCGTTGTATGTGATAGGGTGAAATTGTTGTATGTAAGAGGCCCATTAAAGGCGTCATTTTTCTTGCAATTTAGATTAAGAGTTAAAAATGATAAGCGTGTGATTTATCACTAAGAAGTTTTCCATTTTGAGGATTTAATGTTTCCATTGTTTCAGTGCTTACATCAGAGCATAAAATTATGTCATAGGTATTTTATTTAAGTTTAGAAATTTCAAGAATTTCAAAATAGTATGCAATAGGGTGTCCTCCCTCTTTACAAATCATGTCAATTGCATATTGAGAGGCATAAGTCTCATAATTAAAGGGGACCTAGAGGTCTAGTAGCTGGAGAATAAGTCTTAAACAAAGGATGAACTTATGTTGGATAAATATGCATTGTGCTTCTAAGGTTCCATTGAAAATAATGGTTAGATAATTTCTTGAGAGGGGGTTCAATATATGTTTAATTATTTTTTTGTAATAGTTCATACCACACTTGAAACAAATTATATTTATGATGCAGGTGAGAGTGGGCCATTCTGAAAGAGATACAAATCTAATGGGATCTACACAATTGCCAATTTCATAAAAAATGAGTCCCATATAAGAAATGGATTGTTGCTAAATTATGATTTCTTTAGCTTTATCCCCGAGGGTTAGCTCAATTGGTAAAGTTATCATTATTAAAACCACCTTGATAATGGGAGATCATGGGATCAATTCTCCTCGTTGTTATTGAGGTTAATCTCTACCAATGAGTTGGTGAGAAGTGATCCCTTTAGGTGGATTTTTTTCGGATATTTTTGTGGATGAATCATTATTTCCTTATCACTTTAACTTCCATTCCATCCATTAGGTCATAGATACATTGTTCATTCATTTACAAGTAAAAATATGATGAGATCCATACATAGTTATTGTCATAAAACATATACATAACCAGCATAATAGGGACTAAAATATCAATGAAATCATGACAACTATATACACCACATATAATCCATCATAATACTCATAGAAATACCAGGAGAAATAACCTTTCATTAATGATGAAAAATCCAAACACGAGATGGTACTTCCATATTCCACCCAACCGTAGAATGGTTGAGCCAAATCTCTCTTCAACCATTCACTCATGTGCCATATTGAAAGCATGAATGTGGGACTCAAACCAAAAGAACCAACCAGGGCATACCAAGTTTAAACCACCTCACCCTCATCAATAGAAACCAGGCTTTATCGTAATCCATCTCAGATCATTAGGCCAACACAATGGACACATCATAACAAGATTTACCATGATCTCCACCCAATCACTAGGCCAACATGCATGGATGCCACTAGATTTATCCACCTACAACGTGAGGAATTTTTCTACCTCCTAGTCTCTCAAGCTTTACCGCAATACAAATCTGGACCATTAGGCCCTAAACTGAGACCCACTCTCTAGGATTTATCGCATATCCCAAACCCGAGATTACTAGGCCCAACGGAGAGCAAACCACCTCTTGGATTTACCCTAAATCCTGTCATTCATTGACAAGGATTCCTAGGCCAATTGAGGCAACACAAAATTTGTCTTTACCGCAACCCACAGTCTAGTTCAAGGGTTACTAGGCCATGTGTTCTATGATTTCAGAGATCCACCTCACTCAACTTCGAATCTATTCGGAAATACATCTCAACCAAATCATGAGAACCCCATATCACCATGGCAAGGCCAAGCTGAAAACATTGTTACACCTAGCAAAACCCATGCCATAATAGAAAAATAACCACATGCAATACCATGCATTCCAAATCTAGCAAGGAAAATACACATGTAAATTGATACCTGCAAAGAATCATGTTGTAGTTGCTTGACCTTGCTCTTCCTTTCTTGGTGTTTTCTTCCTCTTTCCTACTTTGCCTTTCTTGATCCCATGCATAACAAAAGAAAAATCTTGAGCCAAGAGCTTACACTAACTAAGAGCTTAACATTGGCTAAGAGCTTCCCAACTGATCCTCAGAAGCCTTTCATCAATGAGGCCTCTATTTTCTTCATTTTCCATTATTTTCCTTCAATTTCTTCCTCACATGCAACCTGTAATTTCCATTATTTGCATAAATAAATGCGCCAAAAATGACATTTTTCCTTTCCAAAGCCTTAGCCATTGCCTTTTCCTTTTCCTTTGCCAATTTCCTTAGCCATAAATAAGAAAATGAACACCCCCTAGGATGTATTTCCCAAAATTCAACTTAGAATACGTGTCCCATCATCCGTGGCATTTATATATTTTCCATGATTTTTTTAACCAAGGCTATTATAGAACCCTCACCCTTGGGGGAACACTGCCCTCGATGTTCAATGACACATGTAACCAACAAGACTACTAAAAACAAATCATACTTCCCATGGAGCTTTATAACACAACTCGTTGCAATATTTACAATGACCATCGGCTGAAACATGACAAACATAATGTTTATTAGAGCTTTATAAGATAGCTCATTACGATATTTAGAATAACCACATATACACATATGCACATATGCTAAACTAGGAAATAAGAGAATACGATACCTGTATCAATCAACAAGGGAATCCAAAGGATCAAACCCCCACCCTCAAAGTACTATCAGGTTTCACCTCCTTCCTAAGAAGTCCAGAATCCACTGCCACAATCAAAGTTGCATCTAATGTCCGGCGCTATAATCCTATGCCACTTGTACTCTCAATGAACAGTTACTGACTCATTATTCCTAGGCACACTCCCAATGTGCATCTAATTCCATCTTGCAATGCTAATGACCAAAAAAAAAATCCACAACTTTCCCTTCTCTACTACACATTCCCTCGGGAAATATGGTCACCCCCTTCCATGCAGTCACTCACCTTCCTATTTCCCTGCCATCCCCTAAACCGGGTGATCCATCCCTTGGCAAGGCTTCCTCACATTGGAAGACAAAAACCCAAGGCATATCCCTACATCAAAACCATCATATTAGTCATAGCATGCTCATGGCAATCAATGGACACTATTGGGTACCAGTGTCCCACAATGACCCTACTCTTGAAGTGCTTTACCAATGTACTATTGCCTGTTCCAATTTCTTTCATTGTTGCTACTCTTTCTTGTAGTCGATTTCAACCACTCAACCAAGCATGTTCATGCATTCCTATTTCAAGCACATAATTTCCGTAATAAATTGAAATAATCTCAAATCATACCTCATTGGTAATTCATCAATAAGGTACACCAGCAATCATGTTCACTTCCTGTCACAACAATTCAAACTAATTGTTTGATCAAAACATCATGCATAAACATATCACATCAAGTTATCTCAAAACAAAACCATCATAGATTAAAATAATAAATCACATGTAACCATCATAAACCAGAATCATATATCAAATATAATCATCATATATCATAGTCATAAATCACCTGCATAATAAAACTGAAATAAAATGTTAATACTTATCCTTTCATCAATCATTAGCTTCTAACTTTGTCATTATTCCGTACACACTCTGGATCAGTTGCCACACTAGACAAGCACCCAGTGCTTTCTCCTAAACCATGTTCACATGCCCATAGTGTGCATCACACACATACAACTACACACGTCATACAACACCATGAAATACTTTCATCTATGCCAGTACCATATCTACCACTTGTACACTGCAACCACCTACACAACGTGTGCACAACATCACATGTACACGACACCACCTAAACAAGGTGTACACAATGCCACATGTACACTACACCATTGCACAATGTGTACATAATACCACATGTACACAGTAGCACATGCACGACATGTACGCAACACCATATGTACACATCACCACATGCACGACATGTACACAACACCACATGCACAACACGTACACATCACCACTTGTACAATCATGCACACAACATCATATGTACATAGCACCCCATCTACAATATGCATGCAAAACCACATGTACATAGCACTACATATCCAACATGTACATAGCATAATTTGTACACAACATTGCATCTCCAACATCTACGTGGCACCATCTATACCCAGCACTACATATGCAATATCTGCACAACACTACATGCATATAACATCATGTATGCAACATGTGAACAAAAATAGAACCACCTCTTGGCTTTATCCTAGATCCTGTCATTCACTGGAAAGGATTCCTAGGCCCTCTGAGGCAACACAAAATTTGTCTTTATCGTAACCCATAGTTTGGTTCAGGGGTTATGAGGCCATGCGTTCTATGATTTCGGAGATCCACCTCACTCAACTTCGAATCCATCCGAAAATACAGCTCAACCAAATCATGAGAACCCCATCAACCATGGCAAGGCCAAGCTTAAAACATCGTTACACCCAGCAAAACCCATGCCATAATAGCAAAATAACCACATGCAATACCATGCATTCCAAATCTAGCAAGGAAAATACACATGTAACTTGATACCTACAAAGAATCATGTTGTAGTTGCTTGATCCTTCTCTTCCTTGCTTGATATTTTCTTCCTCTTTCCTACTTTGCCTTTCTTGATTCCATGCATAACAAAAGAAAAATGTTGAGCCAAGAGCTTACACTAAGAGCTTAACACTGACTAAGAGCTTCCCAACTGATCCTCAGAAGCCTTTTCATTAATGAGGCCTCTATTTTCTTCATTTTCCATTATTTTCCTTCAATTTCTTCCTCACATACAACCTATGACCTTTCACCTCCTTCTTCTCCTAATTTCCATTATTTTCATAAATAAATGTGCCAAAAATGCCATTTTTCCTTTCCAAAGCCTTAACCATTGCCTTTTCCTTTTCCTTTGCCAATTTCCTTAGCCATAAACAACCAAATGAACACCCCCTAGGTTGTCTTTCCCAACATTCAGCTTAGAATATGTGTCCCATCATCACCCTTGGGGGAACACCGTCCTCGATGTTCAATGACACCTATAACCAACAAGACTTCTGAAAACAAAACATACTTCCCATGGAGCTTTATAACATGGCTTGTTGCAATATTTACAATGACCATCAGCTAAAACATGACAAACATACCATTTATTAGAGCTTTATAAGATAGCTCATTACGGTATTTAGAATAACCACATATACACATATGCACATATTCTAAACCAGGAAGTAAGAGAATACGATGCTCGTATCAATCAACAAGGGAATCCAAAGGATCAAACCCTACCCTCAAAGTACTATCAGGTTTCACCTCCTTCTTAAGAAGTCCAGAATCCACTGCCACCGTCAAAGTTGCATCTAATGTCCAACGCTATAATCCTACACCACGTGTCCTCTCAGCGAACAATTACTGACTCATTATTCCCATACGCACTCCCAATGTGCATATAATTCCATCTTGTAATGCTAATGACCAAAAAAAAAAAAATCCACGACTTTCCCTTCTCTACTACACAATCCCTCCGGAAATATGGTCACCCCCTTCCGTGTAATCACACATCTTCCAAGTTACTTGGCATCCCTAACCCAGGCGATCCATCCCTTGGCAAGGCTTCCTCGCTTCGGAAGATACAAAACCAAGGCATATCCCTGCATCAAAACCATCATATTAGTCATAGCATGTTCCTGGCAATCAATGGACACTATTGGGTACTAGTGTCCCACAATGACCCTGCTCCTGAAGTGCTTTACCAGTGTACTATTTTCTATTCCAATTTCTTTCATTGTTGCTAGTATTTCTTGTAGTCAATTTCAATCACTCAACCAAGCATGTTCATGAATTCCTATTTCAAGAACATAATTTCCATAATAAATTGAAATAACCTCAGATCATACCTCATTTGTAGTTTGTCAATAAGGTACACTTTCAATCATGTTCACTTCTTGTCACAACAAGTCAAACTAATTGTTTGATTACAACATCATGCATAAACATATCACATCAGGTTGGCTAAAAACAAAACCATCATAGATCAAAATCATAAATCACATGTAACCATCATAAACTAGAATCATAGATCACATATAATCATCATATACCATGGTCATAAATCGCATGCATAATAAAAATGAAATAAAATGTTGATACTTATCCTTTCATCAATCCTTAGCTTCTACCTTTGTCTTTATTCCGTACACACTCTGGATCAGTTGCCAGACCAGACAAACACCCAGTGCCTTCTCCTAAACCATGTTCACATACCCATAGTGTGCATCACACACATACAACTACACACATCATACAACACCATGAAATACATGCATCTACGCCAGTACCATATGTACCACATGTACACAGAACCACTTGTACACTACAACCCCCTGCACAACGTGTGCACAACATCACAAGTACACGGAACCACTTGAACAACATGTACACAATGCCACATGTACATTACACCATTTGCATGATGTGTACACAATACCACATGTACACAGTAGCACATACACGACATGTACGTGACACCATATGTACACATCGCCACATGCACGACATGTACACAACACCACATGCACACAGCGCCACATGTACGACACGTACACAGCACCACTTGTGCAATCATGCACACAACATCATATGTACATAGTACCCATGTACAATATGCATTCAACACCACATGTACATAGCACTGCAAATCCAACATGCACATAGTATCATTTGTACACAACACTGCATCTCCAACGTCTATGTGGCACCATCTATACCCAGCACTACATATGCAATATCTTCACAACACTAGATGCACATAACATCACGTATGCAACATGTGTGCAAAAAAAGTACCACACATCCAAAACCACATTGCCTTTACCAAGCAACCTTGCTTCCAGTGTCTTATCCATGATTGTCCCAGCATGTCGCAAATCACACTACTTTCATTTCGATGTTGTATCCCTCGGTATAACTTGTCCATAACATAGACATAGGCATAATATAAGCATACAATATCAATTCATATTCATATGATAATGACCTCATATATTTGTCGTGGCTACTCTTCCCACTTGATTCCTCATAGCCAGGAACTTCTTCATGCCATTCGCCTGCATAAGC
The DNA here is from genome assembly GCA_000404065.3 of Pinus taeda. Classification (NCBI taxonomy): domain Eukaryota; kingdom Viridiplantae; phylum Streptophyta; class Pinopsida; order Pinales; family Pinaceae; genus Pinus; species Pinus taeda. The sequence goes on from APFE030524971.1 coordinate 166,616, forward strand.
AATCATTCCTCCACAAGGACGATTCCCGATGACCGTGTCAAACAGTGACCTAGATACATGGATACATACATATATAATCATTATCATAAAACAATCATCATTCTGTCAGACAACGACATACATACATACATACATGTATACATATATAAACATCAACATAGTCATGTTCACAAGATAATTACTAGATAGCATAAGCTCAAGGTTAAAATAACTCCCTTTATCTGCACACAACATGCACTACATCGAAAACAATAGTTCCCAACATAGCCAAGGCTTTCGACATCTTGGATCCATTTACTTTACCTTTTCTAGTTACCTTTCACATTTTTGTACCACCACCATCCATTTACCACTATAGACCAACCATTACAACTGACTATCTTATTCTTACCTTCTGATGTGCTTACTCATGCATATAGCTTCATCTAAGTCTTACATTACCTATTGGGTACCACACAACTCTCCTGGAGATCCATTAGCTTCCTCTTTCCCAAACAATTCCCAAGACTCAAAACATAAAAGGCAATACCAAGAAACAAACAATAAGCAAAACCATGAAAACCCATAACAACATGACACCACAATAAAGGGGCATATTTATGCACTAGACACACACAAAATCGCAAATAAAGTGCAACAATTGCAAATGACCAAAAGCACAAGACTAACCACAAACACCATGACTCAATCCCCATGGTTCCCAAGGAAAGCTCAACCTGAGGCTTCTTCAATAATTCATGGCAGCCTCTCTTTGCATGCAACTCCCTACATCATACTACCATAAAATATAATTGTCAGTGCATAAATATAACAATACACCAATTACCTTACTTTGTTGTTCCAAGAACGTTGCTTGCAACTGAACACATCCATTCCATCTCTCAAGGGACTTCAATCCCTTTGACAGATCCACTTGTAGCTAGAGACTAGCTAATATACATATCAAATACATGTCCATGAATATAGCACATACCACATAATTTCAAAAAAACCAAGGTTAAAAAAAATTATTGTGTGCAAAGTACTCATTCATTTGGAATTAGGGTTTCCAAATATAGCCAATAAAATTATTGCCCAAATCCTTTCCTTCACCATTTTACCTTGTTGGAATTGAGGCTTACTATGTGTTGTCACACCACCCAACTGTTAGTTATATAAACACATCAACTATTACCTTTTCATACTAATACCAAGCATGTTACCCTGCAACTGCTCACACATGTCAACCACATGTTCCAAATATCAAGACAATCATATCTTTCAATTTGAAACCAACTTTTACAAAAAATCATGTCATAATCCATAGTCAACTCATAGTCATTAGACATAATGCTACAACTGTCAACTACATTCAAGTACCTATCAATTGTCTCAACACATAAGTATTAGTATAATCATCTCAAAACAATATCATTTGAACACATACTCATATTATGCAATTCATCAAATATTCCACCAACTTGCAACCATACCATGTTAAATAAATCAACTAGATGACATAATCGAACTGTCAAGCACCAAATATATGACATAAGCAAGCTCATACCTTACTATATCTCAGGGGAGGTTATCTTTCTACAAAATCAATCTGGATTAGCATGATATAACTTCACAACATATTAACCCAAACATAAATAAGAGCATGATATCCAAATAGTCACTAGCTAGCATGTTTACATCATAACTCATACATGATTATCGTTCACACATATGAAAAGTCAATCTAGATTAGTACAACACCATATCACAAATATGTTGGCTCATACCTGAATTTCATAACCCTAACCATCGGCATAGGCCAATCCAATTTAGCATGATACATATAACATCAAGATATAAATTCTATAACCCTAATCATCAAGATAACTATCATTTAACAACAACAAGTTAACCTATAAGATACTTCATGAATAACATATAACATAATCAACAGGTTATCTAATATAAAACAACAAAATCAATGCATACAACTATAGGTTGCTATCATTCTTGACTATCCTACACATGTGCATATAACTACACTAATCAACTAACATCCATCATGAATGTAACCATAACATCAAAAGACATGTCTATAAACCTAATGTATATAAAGCTAATGCATATAACAATCCTTAACTTACTTACTTGCATGCCCAACATGCAAACATGTATGATGATTTTCTCTTATCCCAAAGTCTAATGTTGCAACCTGATTATGATGATCTGCATCCCCTGCTCTATATCAGCCAACACATTAGCATCATAACAACCAATAGCATCATGATGACCTAAATTGGATACCATGACTTCACAAGGCATGCTTGACCTACTATTCATGCATAATTATAACCAAGACCATTCAGTCATAACAATTGCATATAGGCATATAACACATGAGTACCAAACCATATAAACATCATTCTAGCTAGGGCACGGTCATCAATGCATGAACATATCAAGCACACAAACCATGACCTCATGCATGATGATAACCACTACTCCATTGTACACATTGCCACATGCAACCATCAACATGCATAAGAAATGCCTAATCAACTACACATAAGCATGTAGTCGAGCATAATCGATCAGTTCTTATAACCAACCTACAAGACTGATGCATGTAATCAAACAATCAAGAATTCAACCTAACATACAAGGATGTAATCAAGTTGCATATAATCATATAACTAGTCACATACTTCTGAAGATGCATTCCACAAAATCAACATCAAGCTCCTCATGACAACCTTACTACAACCATGATCAACATGATGTTATGAAAAAAGCACATGGAATGCAAGTGTAAGAGACGCACATGCAACTGACGTGCATGCATGAACAACACATTCACCCAAGGAGAGCGAAACCACGCTCTGATACCACTCTCTAAAACCCTCCTCTCACATCTACCAAAGCAACCATACATCCGAGGTAAACATGCGATAAGAGGCAACTATGATAAGACTCAACCTCCTAGGTAACCTTAAGGAAATGGAGTCGACAAAAAAATACCTTACAGACCTCCCTTAGATGCTTCAGGACCCCCAAGAGCTAATCCACCACTCCAGGTGCCCAACCCCTAAGTTAACCTATAATTTCAATGAACTAAACCCAAATTCACTCCCATGACAAGGAATACATGTGACTAGAACCCTATAGTCGCTCCCAAAATTCCTACAAGGGAGAGACTATAGTATTTTTCAATCAGTTATGTGCTAGATATTACGAGAGTTAAGCCACTTTTTCAAGGCTAGTCTCCAAACCATTGCCTAGAACTTGTTGAGACTTTCCAAGACAATAAATGACACCAAGGAAAAGCCTCTAACACAAAACTTGATTAAGGTATTGACCTAACCAAGCCTAACCATGATAGAAATTTTGTCAAACACTTGGTAAATATTCAACCTACAAGTGTAAATAACAGATCTGAGCATTGGGGTCTCATACTTATCTGAGATTCGCCATGAAGCATTGTTTCCTTATCACTTTAACTGCCATTCCATCCATTAGGGCATAGATACATTGTTCATTCATTTACAAGTAAAAACATGATGAGAGCCATACATAGTTGTTTTCATCAAACATATACATAACCAACATAATAGGGACAAAAATATAAATGAAATCATAGCCATATACACCACATATAATCCATCATAATACTCATAGAAATACCAAGAGAAATAGCATTTCATTAATGATGCAAAATCCAAACCTAGGATGGGACTTCCACATTCCACACGACCATAGAATGGCTGAGCCAAATCTCTCTTTAGCCATTCACCATCGGTGCCATATTCCAAGCATGAATGTGGGACTCAAACCAAACGAACCAACCATCACATATTGAGGCTAAACCACCTCACCCTCATCAATAGAAACCAGTCTTTATTGTAATCCATCCTAGATCACTAGGCTAACACAATGAACACATCATAACAGGATTTACCATGATCTCCACCCGATCACTAGGCCAATAAACATGGATATTCACTGGATTTCTCCACCTACGTCGTGAGGAATTTTCCTGCCTCGTAACCTCTTAGGCTTTATCAAAATCCAAACCCAAATCAATAAGCCCTAAACCAAGACCCACTCTCTAACATTACCATGTATCCCAAACCCGAGATTACTAGGCCCAATAGAGAGCAAACCACCTCTTGGCTTTACCTTATATCCTGCCATTCACTGAAAAGGATTCCTAGGCCATCTGAAGAAACACAAAATCTGGATTTACCACAACTCACAGTTCTATTCAATGGTTATTAGGCCATGTTTTCTATCATTTTGGAGATCCACCTCACTCAGCTTCAAATCCATCCAGTAATTCATCTCAACCAAATAATGAGAACCTCGTCACACAATGGCTATCAAAAAATGGCAAGGTTAGGCTGAAAAACGTGTTACACCTAGAAAAACCCATGACATAATAGCAAAAGAATCACATGCAATACCATGCATGCCAAATCTAGCACGGAAAATACACATGAAAATCGGTAAGTGTAAAGAATACTCATGTAGTTGCTTGATCCTACTCTTCCTTCTTTGATCTTTGCTTCCTCTTGTTGGAAATAATACTGAGAGGGGGGGTGAATCAGTATTATCAAATCAATAACTTTTTCATTTCATACTCAGATTTATATACGCTACTTCAATTAAGGTAACATGCATGTACACACAACTCTCTTTAAAGCAACCAGTGTATATCCAACAAACTTATGATTCAATTAATTCATCATATGTTGATCTTTAATCAGTGCATCAGTACTTCATTAACCATATAAATAGTAACCAGGCGCAGTAATAACAGAATAAACCATCACACATAAGAAACACACATGAACACCAAGATTTAAGGTGGAAACCCAATGTGGGACAAAAACCACCTGTTGTTGTCTTCTTTTCATATAATAAAAACCTGTTTACAATCTTGTACTGGTGCAGACTCATACCAGTACGCAGGCACCAACCTGCAGAAGGCTATAACCTTCTCTCATTCTCCAGATTCTATTGGAAGGGAGCTACAAACCCCTAGCTCGTGTACTAGCTAATTTGTTTACTAGTACGTAGGTGCCGACCTACAGAAGGCTCCAACCTTCACTCGTTTTCCAGCTGCTACTAGAAGGGAGCTACAACCCCTTAGCTCTTGTACTAGATGATATGTTTACCAATACGTAGGTGCCGACCTACAGAAGGCTATGACCTTCTCTCTTCCTCCAGGGACCATGTTTCATAATTTTTCAGACTAGATACTCCTAGAACACAACACCACAATCTGAAGGCCTCGTTTCATCAAATTTTCATACTAGACCCATCAGCAACATTGAAGCTCAAAATCAATCACCACTGCTAATCACTAAAAACCTGTCATCACTAAAGCAAATCACAATCAATCAATCTAAACATTCAAAACATACTCACCAGAACACAGAGCAGAACCCAGAATTCTGCATCAACAACCATAACCAACTACAACTTCAAATATCATATTTCATAATGTATATGCTACTTTTATGTGCCGAACAAGCATGTATACATTCTTTTACCAAAGAGAACCAGCGTACAGATCTATAAATCCTAACTTAAAACATCACAACTATTCCAGACTTCAATCACACCCAGATCAAAACATTACAGTGTAAATCACGCATTAGCATTCAGATCTATCCTATCCATGATCAAACCATATAATAATAATTCATTTTAGGTCGCATGATCCTGATCCATCATTAGATCTCATCCCCCATCAACCATTAAGGTTCATCCTTATTTCAGATCAAGCAAAGCACCATAAACCCATAACATGCATATTTGATTTTGATCTCACTCTTCATAAGATATTCATTGCTTGCACACTATGGTCTAATTATCTTCTCCTCCTTATATAATTTTATGACTTTATCAATACCTTGGACCAAAACCACTTAGGACCAATATCTTGGACCAAATACCTCGGACCAATACCTCAGACCAAACACCTTGGGTCAAATACCTTGGACAAAAACCTTGATTTTCCATCCCATACGCATTTTTCTTTCTATGAAAGTGTGTGTATACATATATGCTCCTTTTGTTCTATTAACCCACATTTATACGCTACTTGGGCAAAGTGAACCAACGTATACTTATTAAACTAATCTCTTTCTTCAATCTCTAGAGTGTGATCTGTAATCCTTTATTGTTAACCTGTTGCACTGTGAACTGTCATTTGAGTGATTTTCCATCAAGGACAACACCTACATCATAATGCCAATATTCTCCCCCTTTGGACTTGATGGAAACAACAACACCAAGACACTCTCCCCCTTTGACATCAAGGGCAAAGAGCAGACCAAGATATTCTCCCCCTTTGATATATATTATGATTTCCATGCTCCCCCTGAGTACATGTTTAATTCTCTGATTAAGTTCCCCCGTTGTTTATGTTGATATGTACTAAACTGTCCATGCTTCCCCCTGAGTACATGTTTAATTATTTGATTAAGCTCCCCCTTTGTTTATGCTGAGATGTAATAAATCGTCCATGCTCCCCCCTGAGCACATGCAGAGTCTGCAAAATATTTTTCAAAAGAATAACATGACTCTATAACTCAACTAAGTGAGTATGACCTTCCTATACCAATGAATCATACATACATCAATCTCCCAACCAAGTCGGGACACACATAATTTGACTCATCCACCCAACCAAGTGGGGATATACAAAATGTTTATACATGAGTGAAATAAAAATTATTACATCATCCTTCCCATGCATAGTTGGGTTACAAATTAGGTATTTTCCTGACCTTTACATCAAATGATATACATGAAATTTATAACAAGGACCAAAAATATAAATAAGACCATGATAGTCATCAGAAACTATCATACACCATATATGATCTGTACCATCAACATCTGTCAGTAGCATCAAGATCAACAACCTGTATATCTCCATCATCAAAAGAGTCACCTGAATCAAAAAAATATGTGGATCAGACAATGTCATGTACGAAGGTATTCTAATATAATGCCAACAATGCATTATTAGAAACATATGCTCCCCCTGAACCTGTGCCAACTATTTACTATCAGATCTCATCATCGCATTTGTTTGTAAGAATCATCAAGGCATCTTCATCAAATTATTAACAACTTATCAGGGCCAAAAAAACTTCCACATATCATCAAAAAACTATAACCATCCTTAATCAGAATAGAATAGACAATTGATAATTGACTAAACCATATCAGACCCATTTTCCTAAATCTGTCCCATTGCTTTTTCTTCAAAACACCATATATGTGACTATGCAGCTTATAACTCATGTATATACGTGACTTCTCTTCATAATAACTGCATATGAGAATTGGAATACTGAAGTTTTACACTTTTAGCTTCCCTTGGGTCTATTATGTCTGTAAACTGAGCTATGGCACATCTTTCTGACAACAATTCCTTCTTCTTCAATACCTTGAATTGTGATGATGTTTGCTCCTTTTGGTATGGTGACCGAATTTTTCTCCTGCACTCCTTTGCTTTATGTCCAAACTTGTTACATGCATAGCATCTTACATGTTTCAATTCCTTCTATCGCAATCAATAACTTTGTGACCAAACATATTGCAAGCAAAACAATATCCCTTAAAGTACCTGGAAACTGATGATCTTTCTGTGTGATAGTCTTGAACCATTCTCCTTCTACATCTAGCTGCAACATGTCCAAAATTATGAAATTTAAAACATTCAACATTATTTGTCAGAGAAAAGAAACAATTATCCCTTCCATAGTTAGGTGGAAATGTTTTTCTTTGAAGTCTTTTTTTCTTGGTTGTTGATGGGGTTGACCTTTTATCTCCTTGTTGAGAATTTCAGATTTTGCATTGGAGTTCCTTACCTCATATTGTGAGCTAGATTCACCTTCATGACAACCAAGAGTAGTCTTTATAACAGGTGAACACTGAACTTTGATGATTTCATCTAATGTTTCTAATCCTTTAGAAAATCTAAGATTCAGAGTCTTTGTCTTTTCAAGTTCTTTTCTTAGACTTACTACTTCACATTCTAACACTTTATTGTGTTTGCTTTTTCAGTGAGTTGATGTGTCACTGTATTTATGATTGTAACCTTTTCTTCCAAATTGATTTTGAGTTGACTGGTTTCTGTAAGGAAATCTTCCTTTTATAACCATCATTTTCATACCCCATGAGTAGTTTAATTTCTTGATCATCTTCATCACTATTGGACAAGCCATCACTATCATCATGAGTATAATAACTTCTATTACCTTCTACATACATCTTTCCTTTGACATGAGGGCATTTGGTAGTGTAATGACCAACTATACCAAAAGAAAAGAATTTGAATGGTAGCTTACCTCTGAATCTTTCAAAACCTTGTTGAAGATTTTTGACAAAATTTACCTCATCTTCTTCTTCTGAAAAGTGTCCTGATTCATTGTGCTCTTACTTTTCTTTTCCTTTTGCTGATGCTTTAAAATTGGCTTCTCGCATATCTGATGGACCTCCTTTTCTCATTTCAAAGGCAGTTAGGATTCACAGTAATAGTTTGAAGATCCTGTTTTTTTTCTATGGTAGACACTTTTGACTCAAATTTAGAAGACAAAAATCTCAAAATTTTCTCAACTAAAGTAGCTTCCTTTATCTCTTCACCCAGATTTCTCATATTATTTACAATCCCATCTACTCACAAGAAATAACTAGAAATGCTTTCATCACTATGCATATTGAGAGTTTCATACTCGATTCTAAGAGTTTGTAGTTTAGCATGTTTTACCTAGGAGTCACCTCTGTAGATATGAATGATTATGTCCCATATTTCCTTGGTTGCGTTGAGCTGCATGACTTTGACGAATTATAATTATGATAGACTTCCCAATAAGGCATTGACAACTTTCACATTGATTTCATCTTTTTTCCTTTCTGCTGGATTTGTTGGGACTGCTGCTAGATATTGATATCCTTTCTCCACAATTTCCCAAACATCAACTCCAAGTGACTGAAGATATGCTCTAGTTCATGTTTTCCAATATATCAAGTCACTCCCATTGAATATTGGTGGTCTGATAGATCCCATGCCTTCGTGATTATTCATTTTGAAAGATCTCCCTTAAAGCGATCAAGCTTCTTCTGAATGACCTGCTCTTATACCAATTGTTGGAAATAATACTGAGAGGGGGGTGAATCAGTATTATCAAATCAATAAATTTTTCATTTCATACTCATATTTATATACGCTAATTCAATGAAGGTAACACGCATGTACACACAAATGTATTTAAAGCAACCAACGTATATCCAACAAACTTATGATTCAGTTAATTCATCATATGTTGATCTTTAATCAGTGCATTAGTATTTCATTAACCATATAAACAGTAACCATGTGCAGTAATAACAGGATAAATCATCACACATAAGCAACACACATGAACACCAAGATTTAAGGTGGAAACCTAATGCGGGACAAAAACCACCTGCTCATGTTTTCGTTTAATATAATAAAAACCTATTTACAATCTTGTATTGGTGCAGACTCGTACCAGTACGCAGGCACCCACTTGTAAAAGGCTACAACCTTCTCTCATTCTCCAGCTTCTACTGGAAGGGAGCTACAACCCCTTAGCTCTTGTACTAGTTGATTTGTTTACTAGTACGCAAGTGCCGAACCATAGAAGGCTCCAACCTTCATTCGTTTCCCAACTGCTACTGGAAGGGAGCTACAACCCCCTAGCTCTTGTACTAGCTGATATGTTTACCAATACGTAGGCACCAACCTACAGAAGGCTACGACCTTCTCTCTTCCTCCAAGGACCACGTTTCATAAATTTTCAGACTGGGTACTCTTGGAACACAACACCATAATTTGAAGGCCTTGTTTCATCAAATTTTCATACTAGACCCATCAACAACATTGAAACTGAAAATAAATCACCATTGCTATACAACCCATCACTAAAAACCCGTCATCACTAAAGCAAATCACAATCAATCAATCTGAACATTCAAAACACTATCACCAGAACACAGAGCAGAACCCAAAATTCTGCATCAACAACCATAACCAACTACAACTTCAAATATCATATTTCATAATATATACACTACTTTGATGTGCCAAACCAATGTGTATACGCGCTTTTACCAAAGCGAACCAACGTACAGATCTGCATGCTAACTTAAAATATCACAACTATTCTAGACTTCAGTCATACCCAGATCTGAACATTTACAGTGTAAATCACGCGTTAGCATTCAAATCTAGACTACCCATGATAAAACCATATAATAATAATTCATTTTAGGTCACATGATCTTGATCCATCATTAGATCTCATCCCCCATCAACCGCTAAGGTTCATCCTTAATTCAGATCAAGTAAAGCACCATAAACCCATAACATGCATATTTTATTTTTATCTCACTCTTCATAAGATATTCATTGCTTGCACACTATGGCCTAATGACCTTCTCCTCCTTGTATAGTTTTAGGCCTTTCCCAATACCTTAGACCAAAACCACTTAGGACCAATACCTTGGACCAAATACCGCAAACCAATACCTCAGACCAAATACCTTGGGTCAAATACCTTAGACCAATACCTTGGACCAAAACCTTGCTCTTCCATCCCATACACGCTCTTCCTTCTATAAAAGTGCATGTATACATATACGCCCCTTTTGTTCTGTTAACCCGTGTGTATTCGTTGCTTGGAAAAAGTGAACCATCGTATACTTCTTAAACTACTCTCTTTCTTCAATCACTAGAGTGCGATATGTAATCATTTGTTGTTAACCTGTTGCACTGTGAACTATCATTTGAGTGAGTTGTCGTCAAGGACAACACGTGCATCATAATGCCAACACCTCTTGCCTTCTTTGCCTTTCTTGATCCCATGCATAACCAAAGTAAAATCTTGAGCCAAGAACTTACATTGACTAAGAGCTTAACACTGATTAAGAGCTGAACATTGACTAAGAACTTCCCAACTGATCCTCAGAAGCCTTTTTATCAATGAGACCTCTATTTTCTTCATTTTCCATTATTTTCCTTCAATTTCTTCCTGACATGCATCCTGTGACCTTTCACCTCCTTTTTCTCCTAATTTCCATTATTTTCATAAATAAATGTGCCAAAAATACCATTTTGCCTTTCCAAAGATTTAGCCATTTCCTTTTCCTTTTCCTTTTCCAATTTCCTTAGCCATAAACAACCAAATGAATACCCCCTAGGATGCCTTACACAACATTCAGCTTGGAATATGTTTCCCATAATTTCGGGTAATTTATATATTTTACATGAGTTTTTTTAACTAGGGTTGTTACAAAACCAGTGAATTCACAACACACAAGAAATAAGAAGACAATAAACTTGGCCTAATTACACATTACTAGGGTACAATGATTGTATTAACAAATGTATTTATTGATGTGTACAATATGCTTCCCTTCTTAAATCATGTCCTTTTCATTGGGTTACATGTTCCTCGAGTACTATGTTTCCTTGGGCCACATGCTTCTTCTTGCTTTCTAACGGGCTAACATGTCAAATATCCACTGAAGTTTACAAGGATTTCCAATTCAGTTGTAGACCACTAGCGCCTCTAGACCCATTGTCATTCTCCATGACTCATAACTATATTATATTATATTTGGCACTTTATTCAGGTGATTAATGTTAGACATGGGTACCTCTCTCCAATATTGCATGTGATTGTAAGGTTGCCACTCAATTTAATTTCTCGTAGAGTATATTTGATTTGACCATTGTCTCTTTCATCACACTGATGCCTATCGATTCCATAAATGAGTGTTCTCACATCACAAGGGCATTAATTAAGTAAATTTTTTATGTCTTGGGTTGATGAGTGAATAAGGAGCAAAGAAAGTAACAAAGGTTTGTCTAGTTTGTAGAGTCTATGTTTTTGGCCATGAAGCCAATATATGCATCTCAACATGAACAGTATAGACCAGGAAATTATAACTACACATGGACATGTGACTCAGTATTATGTTTGTTGAGTTTTTTGTAATTTTTTTCTCGTAATGGATGTGATTGTTTAAGTAGGTTTCATGTTGATACTTTGTTTCCCTCTATACATACTAGAATCCATTAATGATGTGCTCTTGTTGTATTCTATTTATTTAAATCATGCATTATTCAATTATAGATATGTTATGTTTAATTTCAAGCTAAGTTGATGTGGTATCTTGGACATTCATTTGGAGAGTTAAGCTAATGTGGACAAAGGTTAAATTTGTATATTAGAGTTCAACCTCTTGTGAAGCTAGTGGTTGTCAAGAATTACACTAGACATTATATGTATAAAGTAGCCATAATGTGTGATGAAAATTAAAATATGCTTGCAAGCTATACATTTTTCAAATTGATATCAAAGGCATCTTATTATCTAATGCAATGCAGTGGTGAGTTGTAGATTCAAAGCATATTTAATACACCAAGGAAGTTTATATTGAATGACTCACATACTCATTGGTTTTGCAAAAGTGACTAATGATTTTCTTACTACAAATGCATATAATTCTTCACTGTCAATGAATGATAAATAAATCAATATTGCATGTTTATCTTGGAATGTAAATACAATTATCTCTTATTTTATAATACAAGAGTCTATCATCTTGGATATTAAATTTGCATGAGTCTATCATCTTAATTTCTCATTGAGACTCTACATTGCTCAACATTCTCTTTAACAAGACAAAATTTGTCTTAACAATAAATAAAAATTGACCACTTAACCACTGACATGGTGGATAATAATTGTGAGAAAATAGTTGAAACTTTTAACTTCAAGTTCATGGGATTTCTCATTCTACAACATAATAAAAAACATGTTGAAATATATTGGAAAAAAAATGTTCAAGCAAAAGACAGCCAAAGGATAAAATCTCTACACTTATCTATATTAATAAGATGACCATGGAACTAACTTGGTTCTAGTTACACTAAGTCATTGATAATTTCATTTAATTAACTCTAGAACATGAGTCAACTAGATGCAACAATGTATATCCATGTTGATATATTGCACTATCAAGAATATCACAAATAAAACCTCTTGATTGAGCATTGATTATTTATGTTTTCATTATATCTCCAAAATCCAAAAAATGAACATTGTCATTTTAACTAATGTTAAATTGGTTTCATTCCTTATGTGAATATAAATAGAATAATATTCAATAATATGAATATATTGGTTTTATTTTACAAACTTTAATAAATGTGCATTGATATTAAAAAACACACACACACACACACACACATATCTATGTATAACCTTATTTACCAATAAAGCTAATAAATATGCAAGTTTTCTTTCAATAAAGAAGGTATACATGATGAGGGATACAACTTCATCCCCACCCTTCAAAATTTCCAAAATTTGGACCAAATATCGCACATAGAGTGTGGGATGAAACAATGTGAGAGAAATTTTACTGTTTCATAACTTTTCTTTAACAAACAATAATATAGCAATGAATTATAACCATATGCATCATATCAACAAATAGAATAATGCATTATAAAACTATCATCACATCATTGACACATTAAGAAGCCATCACATCAACCATAAAGAGGCATAAGCTTTTACATGGAAACCCATACGGGAGAAAACCACAAATTCTTCTTCTTCTTATGCTTCAATTCATTACATAAATGTGTAGGCTTCGACCTATTGGAGGCACCCACCCCAAAAATATGCAAGCTGATACTTGTCATAGCCTACAACCTGATTGAGGCACCAAACTTGAAAATTTGCAAGCAGCAACTCACTATAGGTTAGAACCTTATTAAGGCACCAAACTCGATGATGAGTAAGCTTTGACTTTCTCTAGGCTCCAACCCGATTGAGGAAACAACCTTGATGATGAGAAAGTTATGAACTACTCTAGGCTCATAACCTAATTGAGGCTTCAACCTCAGTGGAAGCACCAACCTCCTTCTTCAACTACTTGTGGACCTCTTTTCAAAATATTTCAAACTCGATCCACCTACTTCTTCAAATAATGCAAATCATCAAATTAAGTAACTTGTTGTTGTCATATCATTATCAATGTTTGCTCATACATTATCAAGAACCTTGCTTCAACATATTCATCAATCTGGTCATCTATAACTCATCTTGGATCCATCTTCTAACTGCATCCTACTCATAAGCTCTCAAAACATGTTATCACCTAAAAAATAATCACCTAGTCATTTCTAACTAGGTGGATCGAAATACACCATGTAGGATTAATTTTACCATAGTAAAATCACTTTCATCATAGGAAATGATTTAGTAAACCACTTTTATTAAATTATTTCTAATTAAAATTAGAAAATCTCATGAGAATAATTGAATAAATCATTATTTATTAATTTTCTCTAGGAATAATCAGTAAATCATTATGATCATTATTCCTTGTCACATTTGACTAAATCACCTTGGAATAATTAAATAAATCACTATTTATTTATTATTCCTTAATTTTATTTTTGGCATGATTGTTAAATCAATATTTAATAATCATTTCAAATTCACACATTTCTTAATCCTCGTGAAGTGATTAATAAATAATTTTGCTTATTAATTATTTCTAAATAAAGATATTTGACCATTTTGAATATTATTTCCCTCTCCAAAAAATATAATAAAGTATTCTTAACGGTTAAATCTTGATTTGGTCAATATTATTATATTATTTTCCATTTTTGAAATCAACCCAATATTTTGTTACAAATAAGAGGGTTTTCCATTCATTCTTCACCATGATAATCCCATGCCCTTTAAGCTCCCAATTGAGTTCCATTATGTTTTGTGTTTTTTGCATATTGAGAGAGAGAAACAGATCGTTGAAGCATAAGGACATCAAAGGACAGATCCCACAGAGGGGGATTTACAGACCCATGTTGTAAATCTTTTTCACCAAATGTTATTAAAAAAATATTATTCATTGAAAGTCTTCTTCTATTGGGTTATTACAACAGTTATTTCTTGTTGTTCTATGTTTTAGATTCCATGTGATATTTTTGTTGTAGGGTTTTCTTCTTTTGTCATTGCAGGTTTGAAGTGTAAACAGCCACATCTTGTTGTTAGGGTCACTTGTCACCAGTGACTTAAGTGAAGTATTTTTGGTACACTCTAAGAAATTTAATACTAACGATGACTCCACAAGTGTAGTAATTAAGAACCTTGGTGATTGTCGTTTCAATGATTTTCAATATTTACTCCATCTATTTTTAGCCTCTCAATTTCTATTTTAAGATCCACTTTGTTTTCTAGAAAAAAATTGGTTTTTATTGGTTTTCTGCATCTTTCCATAGGTTCCAGGTACTAGCTGAATAGGAGGCAACAAAATAATCTGGGTGATATTTGTCAACCGAGGCTCTCGGGAGAAAAATGCACTTTTTAGGCCCCATACTTGCGTTCTAGAACACACTTTTTGGCCAGTTTTACGTATTCCAACGCTCTTTCCAGGTCAGAAATTGTGTTTTGCACTTTTTCAGAGAAAATAAATAAATAAATAATAATAATAATAAATAATACATAAATAAAAATTAAAATTAAAAAATTAAAAAAAAAAATAAATAAAAATTAAATTAAATAAATGAATAATAATAATACTAATATAATAAATAAATAAATAATTCTGAATTTTTTGAATTTTTTGACTGTGTTGTGTGGGAAGGGTTACTTTTATTTCCATTGTCACCCTTAGGCCTAGATTCTCTTAGTAATTTCTCTTTGAGGAAGAAAAAATCCTCCTAGGGTTTAGAGTACACCTCCATCATTTAGAAGTAGATTTCCTGAGTTGAGGTGTCTAGGGTACAGAACTTTCAGCCACAGATTCTAGGCTTTTTCCCACTATTTTATAACCTTATTGGATAGGTTTCTTCACCCTTTTACTCCCTTTAGATTTTGGGCTTTTCCTTTCCCCCTTAGGATACCCTTGAGTATCCTAGGTTTTGGAACTTCTTTCCTACCCTTTGCAGCATTTTTCACCTCTAATTTTTGCTTTCTGTCTGCACCATTTACAACATATGTGTGCCTCTACATCACAGTCCCTTATCCATTAGATCCTTTGGCCATTTATGTGTCTTTGATTAGCTTTTTTTCCACCTATATTTTATTTGCTTGATATCCTTCTTGGGTGGGGTTTTGTGTGCTTGATTTTCTATTCATTTTTATGTAAATTTTCAACATTATTTACAGTTTTTCAGCACTTTATTTTTAGCAGCTCATGGCATCATAAAAAATTCTCAATTAACTCATCCACTTGACACATCATTTTCACACACTCACACCCTAAGCGAACGTGAGATTGGTGTTGAATTTCCACGACCTTGAGTCTAGGTTAGAGTCTTAAAAATCATTGATGCTACCAAACCAAGAATATCAACCATAGGCTACTTTGCACAATGGAAATATAAAGCAGTAAATCACATATGCACAAATATACACGATTTTTAACAAAATTGTTCAATATGTACAATCCCAATATTCGTTATTAAACCAAATTTGAATAATATAATAGTGTATAGTATACAAGATATAATGAAAAACTTCGTTGTGCAAATTTGATATCTTATCTTATCTTGTCAGTCCTTCGCTCTCGTACTGCTCACTAGTAGTGCATTATTCCATCAAGGCCAATACACATTGAGACTCGAATAGGGCTTCCACCTAACAATGTTGCAAGTCACTTATGTTGCATGTACACGAGCTCATCAAACTTCTCTCTAGGTTGGTCAATACCTGAGCTCTAATCTACCTTCTAGTAGCCTCTTTCGTCCATGAAAGAGTTACTCCTTAGGTTGCAATCTTCACCCAATTACGCACCAAAAATGTCCTTCTTGTCTTCTGCTTTAGGGATAATTTAGGTTGCCAATACACTACCCTCCAATCAAATCAATGGCATCCAATCACGTCACTATCAATCATTCTCCTAGGAAGACTCTTCACCTCCTCGGAAGATCCTCCACATGGCATCAACAGGCTACTATGTCACGATCCAATCCGCTCAACACTTTGACCCAACACTCCTCCATAAAAGTTTGTTGTCCTCCATTGTTTGCTTATTGCTTCTTCATTTCTGGTTAGGGCACAATATGCAGCCCTTAACCCTCCACACTGTTAGAAAAACAAGCCCTCAAGGGTTGCACCCTACCTTGGAGAGGCTCCTCCCATGCCACGCTATCCTCTAAAGGTTTTGTCCACCTCAACGCAGTTCTAGAATACCTCCAACTACCTTCTATGGCCTGTGGCTTAGAGAGAAGCTTGTTGTAGCTCTCGCCCCCCTCCAAAATATGCCCAAACAACTCCTAAATAGTAGTGTAGTGTCCCTCTGCTCCTCGTCCTAGTAGCCCAACACTTCATCCCTCAACACAGCTAGCTTCAAACCTATTTTGACCAAAAAATAATCCCTCAACCCAATTGTTGGCTTATGGGGGCCTGACCTAGGTTCAAAGTTATTTAGCCAAACAAATCCCTACACTACTGACCCTTTCGACGTCAATCCATGGATCGCAGACTGAAGTCTCACCAAAAGCAGTATGGGGGGATGCTGGAACCAAGTTTTTGCACCCTTGAGATGGATGTGATGTTAGTTTATTCCAACTAGACCTTCCTTCGCAGGTCACTTCGCGCTCTATTCCACACTTCAGTACCTTCGCAAAGTGTTACAATTGGCTTTCACGCAACTCTAACTAGGGGCTGAGATGCTTTCGTGCCACTAGGGCAGTGAAATGTGATGTTTCCCAAATTAGACTAAGTATCTTACTTATCTTATTGACATATCTTAATTATCTTCGCATAAGTAGATATTCTAACTTGCATTCACTTAACTAATACAATTATTCAAATTCACCCATAATATAAGAATTAGAAGTGAAATTCATACCCAATATAACATATGCATAAATGGGAAATAATTACATAGAATTAATAGAAACTTCTCTTTATTAATACTTCCAGATATTACAGAATCGACTCGCCCTACACACTCAGCTGTAAGGGTCCACGCACTGAGCTGCAGGGATCCGCACACTTAGCTGCGGACTACTAGGCCTCTACACACTTAGCTATAGAGCCCCTTCCTATGCTACGACCCAAAACTAGACTTTACGCTTCAGATCTATCTCACATACATCATCATTCCTTAGACATTCGGTGATAGATTCCATTGATGCCTTAACTACTTAGAGCTTTTCTCTATTTATACAACCCCATGGTCCGCAGACCATAGGTAGATCTTCTACAGCTGACATTACATTATCAAAATAAGGGTGGACAACCCTATGACTCTTTTACAACTATGTGCTCTGGCCCACAAAATGTGGAGTCTTTACATTGAAATTACAAACTTGGACCAAAATCTAGGCTCTAAGCCCCAAAACTTCCCTTGGGGAATCCCGCGCCCAACAGGCCCCCAACACAAACATCATGACTTGCCCTCGAATCACTCTGTAGGTGTGGAGATATTTGTGTGAAGACCTCCCAACTCTGGTTGGATCACTGCAAGTTCGGAAACGCACTGAGCGGCTGCCTGGTAGACTTCGTCTACGTGTTATTCGGTGATTGTTGTCATTGAGCTGCTTTGTGTAGGTCCCAATCACTTCGTTGTGCATTGCATAACTTGGTCAGCGCAGTTTCCAATACTTTGTTGAATGCTTCTATTGTCCTGTTAGCTTGTGGGTGATACGATGTGCTCTTCTGATGATACACCTGAAATTTTTCTGTCATCACGCTAATCATTTCGTTTAGGAAGTGTGTACCACGATCTCTCATCAAGATCTTTGGACATCAAAATCTCATCAGTACATGTTAAAATAGAAACTTTGCGGTATTCATGCCCATGCAATCCTTCATCAAATGTGCTTCTACCCAATGAGTCAAATACTCCATCACAGTGATAATGTACCTCGCGCCTGTCTTTCCTTGAGGTTTGATGGGTCCTACAAAATCTACTGCCCATTTTTCGAAAGGTTGCAATGTCATTTTTGGATTCAAAGGCATTCCATCCCTCCGCGATGGCCTTCCTATCCACTAACATACTTCACATGCCTTGCAATATGCTTTTAAATCCTGATGAAGGGTTGGCCACCACAACCCTGAGCGTAGAATCTTCTGCGCGGTTGCTCTTCCTGCATAATGTCCTCCCAACATTAAGAGCCATCTGCATGTTCCTCCCCCCAACACATGCTTATTGACCAGGTATTTTAGTGTGAAGTACATATACCTCTGCGTAGGTTGGGGCTTTTCTCCATAGGCCTACATCCACTTGGCTAAATGCATGTGTGGATCATCCTACCCATCATTCTTGTCTGTCAGTTGCACCTTAGGCTTCCCAAATCATACTCACATCATTATCCTACATTCGTGCCAATCATCAAAGCTTCCTTTGTGTGTACCCCACCATCTCGCGAGCATAGCATGCAGTACCTAATCCAATGCCTAGAAGCATTGCTCTTCCAACACATCCCTTTCGAAAGCAGCCAAGAAGGTATCTACCCCATTTAGATGATCATAAGTAGGCAGATCTCTTACTTTTATTGACACGCAGCGCAGAAACCTTGTCATCATATTGCATTTCAGCGCAATTACTTCATGTAGCTGATTCTACCAGCTTTCTATTTCCTCATTAGAATTCGAAGTGCAGGAACTCTCGCAGTCCCATGTAATCCGCCCATCCATGGTGGGATTCATCCAGTCTTGGTCTCATGTTGTTATCTTACAGATATAGTCTAGATCATCATCACTTTCATAGTCGCAAACCAGCTCCTTATAGTGTGATCCTTCAGCAGGGTCCAGGGGTATAATTACGTGCAATGACTTCTTTTCAAAGATATTTTTTCACTTCTTCAGATTAATTACCTTGTTCATATCAGTGGCCCGGTCAATTCCCAGGAGCATGAGATGGGGATTGATGTCATCAACGATCTCTATTACTTCAAAATCTGCCAGCACGCTCGCTCCCTCAATATCCATAGTTATTCCCTGTAATCGCCCCATGGGTATTATTTTATGCTGATTCGCCATTCTTAGCTAAATCGGAGACCATTCAGCACAAGTATCCCCATTCACTCCCATGTCTATTTCGGTAAAACATTCATGTCTGATCCCAAATCCAAAATGACTTGGTCCATCTCGTATTCTTTAATCTACACGATTAGTCTCATTTCACAGCATGTCCTTGTCCTATTCTTTCTGCTCTTCCAGACTACGTGCGGTTCTCCTGGCGTTGTCCCATCGCATCTGTTGATGAGTTCCTGTAACCCCTTTGCAGCCTTACTGTCACGCAGTAACTTCATACATGTTTCTAAGAAAGTTGTAAGCATGGAGGGATCCATTTCCAACTCAGGATGATCTTTGCTCCCTGACATGGAGGCCTTAGCGAAGCTCTTCTTAGTTTCCATGAAGGTTTCCTGAGCATGCTCCAAATCAAACTTAGCTTCTTTCATCAGGGCTTTGTGAACTCATGTATTTTCTTCTAGTTGTTTCCCCTTGTCACATTTTGTTGCAATTCCACTTCGGAGCACAATATTTACATTCGTGTCTTCCTCGCACGACTCTAACCTCATCATCAAGAGGTTCTGAGTCAGGGGAGGGGGTAGCACTCCTTTGTTACGTATCCTAGCTATCACTGTAGAAAAATATTTTGTCTCATGATCAAAAAACATGCAATACTTGCACAATGGGCACGTTGGATTCTTTGCGAGCATAGTGTCCTATCCCTCCGCAATTGTAGCAAATCAACTATTCACGACCTCTACTAGGTCCTCCTCTGCCTCAGCCTCGTCCACGCCCCTAAAACCATGTCCGCACCATTCCTGCATTCCGGTCAGTGGCCGTGTTTCAGCCTAAACCCTTTAGGTGGGCATTCTATCCATCATCAACTCATATCTTCAGCAAGTTCTCTCGTCATATCCCACCAACCTACAAAATTTGCAGAACAACTGTTGCGAAGTTTGCGTATACTTCTGTAACAAGTGACAATTTTTTGTGGCATGTTTTTCGGTTATTTGATAGATAGCACACCACAAAGTAGGAGTTGCGCTAGGTCCTACTTGAGATTTTGGCCTTAGAGGCGTCGGTCCTCCTCCTGCAAGGTAATTCGTAAAAATCGAGCAATGGTCTTTGTCATGACCTTGACTCTTTCATTTTACACACCACACTTCTTCATGCACTTCTGGTCAAATCGTCCTATCTTGTTTCAAACTCTGCATCTCAAGGCATAGATTCTTCAGCTGCACGTGGATCTGCTAAACTCCTAGGTTAGGATCCTGCATCGAGGTTTCATGTAGCCTCATCGCGATCTTGTAGAAAACCTGTGATAGGTTAACCCAATAATGTAATATAAATCAAAGCATAATATTATAACCTACTTCTACTGCCAATTTGCAGAAGCTTAAAGATCGAGCTGAAAAATATAACCAGAAGAAAAAGAATCAATGGCACAATACACATGAAAATACTTTGGGGAAATTCTCAGATAAAAACCCCACACTATTGTATTATCATACATGGTGGAAATACATAGGAATTATACAAAGCCTTAGCTCTCATAGCTAGCCAGCTCTCAGTACAATCCTTGCAGATGCTCATAGGCAATCTTGGCTTCTCTCCAGCCTTCCTCTCTACCCTCCAAGCTCCTATTTCCTTGCGTTGTTCCTTGTGGATGATTTTCTTATTACCAAGTGGAAAAACAAGCCTTCAAAATTGCACAATCCTCAAGGATGAATCCTTGACTGCATACATGAGTTTTCTCCATGAGAAAACACATGCAATTGATACTCCATTGTCCTTGAACATTAATCTCAATTGGGTCTTTCTTAGAATAGACATGCATGAGTTTCTAATGAGGGAATCTCTAGTTAACTCGAGTAGCACTAGTTGACTGCATTAATGCATCAACTCACTATTAACTCACTATTAGTTCCTCAAACAGTTTGGAACTAATTTAGCTAAACTTAACTCAGTAAACTGAGTTAACTAATTACAACTCAAATATAACTCAGCCTTATGTCCTTAATTTAAGGGATAACCCTTGCATGACTTCAGAAAGACTTCTAACTTGAATTTCTCCAACTAATTAATTTAAAATTAATTATTTAATTATTTCCAAGTAGTTGTTAAGACTAAATTCGATTTTAATTGACAATTTAATTCAAGGAAAAATTAAATTGGAATATTCTTGTTTCCATATTTCAACACTCCCTCTCAACAAGAAAGCGATTATCTGCCACCCCGATCTTGTCTCTATGAAACTCAAATTTACACTTTGACAATGCCTTGTCAAAATATTAGCATCTTGCTCCTCTATCGAGTATACTGCAACAACATGATCCTCTCAACCTGTGAAAAGCCACGGGCAACAAATCTTGCCTTATGCTTCTCCACACTACCATCAGCAGCTTGCTTTACCTTGTAAATCTAGTAGGAAATCACAACTGACTTGTTCTCTGGCCTCGGAACCACGTCCCAAACATTGTTACGAACTATGGATTCATACTCCTCCACCATAGCATCAACCCAAATCGGCTGCTGCATTGCTTCCTCAAAGGAACATGGCTCGGTCTCAACGTGTTCCCTAGCAAGGTCCATGTATGCAGTGTACTTCTTAGGTGACCTCCTCTGTCTGCACTGAGAAGATGGTGCTCCCACATTCTCTCTTGCATCCTCCAACAATCTGTCAGCTTCTCTTGTGCACTTCCATCCATCTCTAGAAGACTCTACTTGAGTGGATGTCTCCACTCCCAGAACCTCTACATATGACTGCTCCACATCAGTCTTAGGCTCCTCCTCCTTAGGAACCAATAGTTCCTCCACAACCTGTAGTTGGAGCTCCCTCTCAAGGGAAACTTGCATGGCCTTATGCTCATCAAACTTGAGATCTCTACGAACCACTGTCCTCCGACTGCTAAGCAAGTACACCCAATACTTGTGAGGTGTATCAGTGTACCCCACAAATATCCGAAACTATGTTGTTGGCTCAAGCTTCTTTTGTGCATCCTTTTTCACATGGCAATATAACAATGAGTCAAAGGTCCTGAAGTGACCCACATCTGGTCTCTTACCATAGAAAGCTTGCTCTGGTGTCTTCATCCCAAGTATGCGATGTGGGATTCTATTATGCAACTAGACCGTTGTGTTGCATGCCTCAGCCCATAATTGAAGCGGTGGGCCTTGGTCATGTAGCATTTCCCTTGTTATCCCTACAATAGTTCTATTCTTCCTCTTAGCCACCCCATTTTGTTGTGGGTTATGAGGTGTCGTCAACTCTCATTTAATTCCTTCCGCTGCATAGAAGTCCTTAAACCCTTGAGATATATATTTTCCACTATTTTTGCTTCTCAAGGTCTTGATCTTCTTCCCTCACTCTTTCTCAACCAAAGCTTTGAGCTCACAAAACTTTGTGAAAGTTTGGTCCTTCTTCTACATGAAATAAATCCAGCATTTACGAGAATAGTCATCAATGAAAATCACATAATACCTTTGCTTCATTAGGGATGCCATCAAGAATGATCCACACAAATCAATATGAATTCTCTCTAAGATAGCCTATGTTCGACTGTCTTGATCATGAAAGGAAGACTTGGTGTACTTTCCCAAGGTATAACCTTTGCATGTGTCAACTTGCTCAAGTTTACCTTTGGGAAGTCCTGTAGATATCTACTGCATACTTCAAAGCCCCATGATGCAAATGGCCCAACCGCCTGTGCCACAACTCGCCAATGTCTTGGCTTTGCACCAATTCTGCTTTTGTACTCAATGTTGCACAATCATCTACCTCTAGTTTATAGAGATTATTTACCTGAATCCCTATCCTCTTGGTCTAACTCATGGCTATGTGTCTTAGGAACACCTTTCGTTTACCAAAGACAACATCGTAGCCTTTTTCCTCCAACATCGTGACCGATACCAAGTTCTTCTTTAGTCCATGCACATACATCACATCTGTCAAGGTGAGAGGAGCTCCATGCTCCCTTTGAAAAGCAATTGTGCCCACTCCTAAAACATTATACCTTCCATCATCACCCATCTCTATGTGCATCTTGAGGTCTTTCTCCTCCAAGGCACTGAATAAATTTTTATCACCGATCATGTGGAATGAGGCTCCACTGTCAAGATACCAGACATAACCCATCATCGATGACACCATGAATGTGATGAGGGTAAAGTACATTTCGAACTGAGAGACTAATTCCTCACCTTCTGATCCTTTTGAGGATCCCTTCTTAGACTTGTTCAATGGGAAATTAGTCACAAAATGTCCCATATTGTGACAATTAAAGCATCTTACTTTAGACATGTCACCCTTCTTCCCTCCATGAGGAGAATTCGATTTGAAATGGGAAGCCTTCCCCTTCCCTTTCCTTGCCTTACTTGCTAAGGCTAGATTTTCTTCATCATCATTCTTGGATGAACAACCATCTCATGTGCTCCTCCTGATTTCCTTATGCATAGGATCCAACCATAGTTGTTCCCAATCTGGAAATTTCTCCCTTCCATTCACAGAGTCCTGGTAGCTATTCCAACTATTTGGAAGGAAAAGGAGAGTGAGGCTCACCATATCATCATCGACAGTAGTTATTCCCACACTGCCAAGCTTATCTCTGCAGGTGGTGAGCTTTTTCAGATATGTGGAAATAATATTGCCCTTCTCCATCTTGATTCTTCAAAGATTATCCTTGAGCACCAATTTCCTCTGGTCACTACTGTTCTGGTAGAGGTCCTTCAATGTCTTCCACATTGAAAATGGAGTATCCTTCCCATGGAGACTCGAGACAATATGGTTTGGAACTCCCTCAAGGATGATCCATCTCACCTTCGCCACATAGTTATTCCACTTAGCAAACTCTTATGAATTAGTTGAAGTTGGCTTTGGGATTTCTTGATCAATGAATTCCTTCAAGCCATTTCCTTATAATACAACGTTCATTCTATCTTTTCATGCTATGTAATTCGAGCTACCTTCCAAGGCATACTCGAGTCTCAAGCCATAGAATGCCATTGGCCAACCTTGAAGTATGATATGAATTTGATTTGCACCTGCAACCCCAAACTTCAAACTTCGAATTCTCTTCTCAATATACTGTTCACAGTTCCGATTGTAGAAATTTCCCACTGAAGATCAACAAATTATGCAATATACTAAAGAAAAATACAAGATCTACTTCTACAGCAAACTTGCGGAAGCTTAATCGAATATGATAAAGATCAATGAGAACACATATAACTGAGAATGAGAAATCAATCACACATAACACAGAAGAAATAACCCGGGGAAAGCCTTAGCCTAAAACCCCAACCTCTGTATTATCATACAAGTGGAAATATGTCTGGACTACACAAAGCTTTAGCTCACAAGCTATCTAGCTCTCAGTACAATCCCTCTCCTGCTCATAAACAATCATAGGCTTGTCAGAAACATTCTCCTCTACCCTCCAAGCCTCCTATTTCCTTGTGCAAATTTTCCTAGGGTCCAGTGCTTCCACTTGTGTGAATTCCCACCTCACACTGCTCACTTGGTTTAGAAATAACTGCACAAACCTGAAGGAGATAATTCCTTCTGCATGGATGAGTTTCCTTTATAGGAAAAATCCTCCAACCGATAGTACATTGTCCCTTCCTCTGATCTCAACTAGGTCTCTGACTAAACTGACATGCATGAGTTATTTATGAGAAAATATTCAGTTATCTTAAGTGCAGTAGTTACATGCATGCATTAACTAACTAAACTCACAATTGACTCCACAAATTGTTGGAACTAATCTAACTAGACCTAACTCAGTTAACTGATCCAACTAATTACAACTCAGTGTTACAACTCATCCTTATCTCTTTAACTGATGGATAAATTCCTCAATCAATGGAGAAACTGTTGCACGTCCCCACATAGGCTTCATGTTTGATTTTCTACAACTAATTAACTCAAGATGAATTAATTAATTATTTTTCAAATAGCTGCTACGATCAAATTCGAATTTTACTTCTCTATTTTAGTTCAAGGACTAACTAAAATAGGAAGGTATCCCGAAATGTTATTTTTATCACTTCCATTTTTCATTCCTTGTTTCTATGTCCAACACTGGTACCTGAATTTCTATTTATAGCAATGCTATTTTTAGCATTTCTTGTTGCCATTTTCAACAACAATACCATGTAGAAAATCTGTGATAGGTTAACCCGATAATGCAGTATAAATCAAAGAAGAATAGTATAACCTAATTCTACTATAAATTTACGGAAGCTTAAAGATTGAGCTGAACAATATAACCAGAAGAAGAAGAATCAATGGCACAATACACATGAAAATACATTGAGTAAAGTCTCAGATAAAACCCCACACTCTTGTATTATCATATATGGTGGAAATACATAGGAATTATACAAAGCCTTAGCTCTCACAGGTAGCCAGCTCTTAGTACAATCCTCATAGATGCTCATAGGAAATCTTGGCTTCTCTTCAGCCTTCCTCTCTTCCCTCCAAGCTCCTATTTCCTTGCGTTGTTCCTTGTGGATGATTTTCCTATTACCAAGTGGAAAACCAAGCCTTCAAAATTGCGTAATCATCAAGGATGGAACCTTGACTACATGCATGATTTTTCTCCATGAGAAAACACATGCAATTGATAGTACATTGTCCTTGAACATTAATCTCAACTGGGTCTTTCTCAGAATAGGAATGCATGAGTTTCTAATGAGGGAATATTCAGTTAACTATAGTAGCACTAGTTGAGTGCATCAATGCATCAATTGACTGTTAACTCACTATTAGTTCCTTAGACAGTTTGGAACTAATTTAACTAGACTTCACTCAGTAAACTGAGTTAACTAATTACAACTCAAACATAACTCAATCTTATCTCCTTAATTTAAGGGATAACTCTTGCATGACTTCAGAAAGACTTCTAACTTGAATTTCTCCAACTAATTAATTTAAAATAAATTAATTAATTATTTCCAAGTAGTTGTTAAGTCTAAATTCGATTTTAATTCACAATTTAATTCAAAGACATATTAAATTGGAATATTCTTGTTGCCGTATTTCAACAGATCTCTAAGGCTTCTGCTTGAGTTGTTATCTTTTGTTGTGACAACGCACTCCTTAAATGTGGTAGTAGCGAAGCCACAAACCACTCATGATGTTGTCCATTTGTCATATTGATATTTGCTTCAAGAATTGTACATTTCAACTGCCTCTGATCTAGTTCTCAAGAAGTCTCACCTGGTAGCATCATGATCTCTTTGAATCCCACGATTGACTATGCTTCAGATTTAGGCCTGCTAAATTCTCTATTTAGTGTTGTTTGGATATCCACGACTCTTGCATTTGGGTTATCGTTGGAGTACTTAATATACCAGGTCAGAGTGATATCCTGGAGGGTGCTAACCGGTGCTGCTTTCTTTATATGGTCATTTTTAACACCTTGTGCTTCCCATACAACCCTTACAATGAACCAGAATTGGTTTGGATCTTCATTTCCCAAACCTTTGAACACAGAAAACTTCACTATGTTTGCCATACTAAATCGTAGTGGTGGTGGAGGTGGTACAGGTGAATATGGAGGTGATGGTGGTGAAGCCAGTGGTGATGTGGGTGGAGGTGGGATTCGTGGAATTCTTTGTCTTATCAGATGAATAGCACTTCACGAAGAGACCTTCACGAGCACTTCCTCGTCCCCTCGCGGAGGTGAAATCAAGGGGCTATTCTCTAGACCCTTTTTTCCTTCGTTCATGTAAACCTGTCCACTTCACGTAGCCCCAAACATAAAGGTAACTTGATAACCTACTTTTCACACAACAACATTTCAATCCAAGTATTCAAAGACTTTACATACTTACCACGCGGTCCCTTGAGAAAGCATCACTCTACCTCGCTATAGCTAACTGAGGTGTCGACCGCGAACTTAGTAATGAATCCTCCTATAATATGATCAAGCCAATGGTCGACGACACATGTGATCTTATCCTCTGATGCTTCCAATCTCCACACTAGCTCTAGGGTCCACACAGTAGGACCGTCAAGTTTCCACCTTCCTTAGCTATCTTCTAGCTTCTCGATCCACTCGTATAGCTAAGTAAGGAAGGACGTGAAAAGATTTTGTGGATCTTCATATATAGGTAGTTGTCTAGCCACTCTTCTTTTGATAGTTGCAGGTTTTTGTTCTCCTGTGCCGCAAACTTGTGAATTCTTTTCTCCAACCAACCTTCAATTTCTTTCTTAGTTGGATTCCAATGATACAACCTCACACATCTCTATAGAGACTCTGGTCCCAAAAAAAGAACCATTTGTTGGATTATGGTGGCCTGACCCAGGTTCAGAGTTATTTAGCCAAACAAATCCCTACACTATTGGCCCTTTCAGCATCAGCCTGCAGAGCGCGAACTGACGTCTCACACTAAGCAGTATGGGGGGATGTTGGAACCATGTTTTTGCACCCTTGAGATGGATGTGATGTCAGTTTATTCCAACTAGAAATGCCTTCACGCAAGTCACTTCATGCTCCATTCCACCCTTCAGTACCTTCACAAAATATTACAATTGGCTTTTGCACAGCCCTAACCACGGGCTGAGATGCTTTCACGTCGTTAGGGCAACAAACTGTGATGTTTCCCAAATTATACTAAGTATATTACTTATCCTATTGACAGATCTTAATTATCTTCATGTAAGCAGATATTCTAACTTGCGTTCACTTAACCAATACAGTTATAAACATTCGTGCATCATATAAGCAGTAGAAGTGAAATTCATACCCAATATAGCAGATGCATAAACAGGAAATAATTACACATAATTGATAGAAAATTCTCTTTATTAATACTTCCAGATATAAAGACTTGACTCACCCTGCACACTCAACTGCAGACTACTAGGCCTATGCGCATTTAGCTACAAAGCCTCTTCCTATGCTACGACCCAAAATTAGACTTTACACTTCAGATCTATCTCGCATACATCATCATGCCTCAGACATTCTATGATAGATTCCGTTGATGCCTTAACTGCTTAGGCCTTCGCTCTATTTATACAATCCCATGGTCCAAATAACATGGGTACATCTTCTACATCTGACATTACATTATCAAAATAAGGGTGGAAAAACCTATGACTCTTTTACAACTACGCGCTCCACACCCACAAAATGCGGAGTCTTTACATTGGAATTACAAACTTGGACGAAAATCTAGGCTCTAAGCCCCAAAACTGACCTGTTTTGACCACAAAATAGTCCCTCAACCCAAACCACACTTATTTCTAGTGCTCAGCCTCCAAACAGATGTGTCCACATTGTCCTCGAGCAGATCTTCTTCAACGTTGTCCCTAGACCTCTCCTTGCCGCGCCTGACCTCCAAATTTCATAGCTATCTTGGATGAATGTTTCATAAGATGGATGTTTAAATGAACTCATTTCACCCTCCTTTTATATCCATATGAGGGGCTCCAAAAAATTATTGAAGAGACCCATCTATTGGACGAATTTTATATCAAGAGGCATGACTTGAAAACCAATAAATACCAGTAAATTTCAAAAATTCATAACTTGATTTCTAGAGCTCCGATTTGAGTGATATTTATAGCATTGGAATCAAATCACCAAGATATATCACCTCAAATTTTCCCAAGCATAAATTCATCATAGTTTTGACCCAAATCTCAATGTGTACAAAACCCCATACTTGGGTTCCAAGCCCACAAGTTTTCCTTGTGGTGCTTTCCCCTCCAAACCTTGAACCCTAGAGCTTGGAGTACCTCCCATGCTACAAAAATCAACACTTCCTCTTAGAAAGGGAGGTACTTTAAATACTAGGAAGTCTCTCATCATCATCATCACCACTCGGAACACTTACTAAACTCCTAGTGCTCACAATTGTAGCAATCTCTGTATGATGAACTACACCCTTCTTAGAAGTGTCATCGTCACTTTTGGAAGCACACTGCTTCTTCTTCTTATCCTATAATGTCTTCCACTTTCTCAATGATCCATTCTTCGCAGAAGTAGGAGAACCGTTTCTCCCCACTTACCACATGATATTCTTGGGCTGCAAAGTCTCCCGCTGAATTTACAAGCTCCCTCTCGAACTAGACTCCACCTTCACCTGCACCTTCTTCTTTGGAACTTGCACCTACTCCACCTGCGTCTTTCCATGATACATAGGCTTGTTCATCAACCTATAGAGACCATGCTCTCTAACTCTGAGTACAATCCCATCAAACGTACAGCCTCTAGGCATGAGTCTTACCTTCCCCTCCTAGAACAAGACCTCAAACCCCTTCGTCTTGATCATCAAGACAAAAATCACACTATATCTTAGTCCTAGTACAAACAGTATATCCTAGACCCACATCACACATCCTGTCTCCATCCCAAATTGCACAACACTCGATCCTTGGATCTTCAACTAAATCTTGTCACTCAACACTATTGGCTTAGCAGGTCCTGACCCAGGTTCAGAGTTAGTTGTGCCAACCAACAAAACCCTACACTACGGGCCCTTTTGGAAACAACCCGCATAGCACAGGTTGCATTCTCACCCGAGGCAGTATGGGGGGATGCAAGAACCATGTTTCTGCATCTAGAGACTAGTGTGATGTCTTCCAGCACCTCAGATCTGCCTCTATGCAGAGCGATACACTCTTAGGACTCATTTATGTTCTTCTGTCAAATAGATTTCAGACCTTCGTGAAGGTATATGATCCATCCTTGTGGACCTTTAATAGTCAATTTTTCTACTTACGCGCACCAAAGAGCAGTCCTAAATTAGGGTTCGTGTAGATTTACTTAAGATATTAATAAACATCATAGAATTCATCAGAATCTTCGCGAAAGCACTTATACATGAATTATGTATGTCATTAACACTTATTCAAGAGAATCACATAACATTCAATCAATATTCCATAAAACACATCATTCAACGACAACATGTAATATTAACAAAAACAAAGATAAACAGAAATACACAAGAATTCTTTGGAAATCATCTTTATTGGTCTTCAATTCAAGGTTACATACTCAAAACTTCCCCACACACATAGTTGCAGGGGTCCATGCACTCAATTGTGGACTCTACCTAGGCCTTTGTGTACTTAATTACAGAGCCTTTCTTCTATGTTACCCACTTCTCTTCACTATTACTTCCCCTCTACTCTACTTTAGTATCCCTTGGACTCTCTAAGACACACCTATTTATAGCCTTTTTCATACAATTCCATGGTCCACGGACCATGGGTGAATCTCAAAACTGACTCAAAATTTACATAAAACAAGGGGCTAAACCCTTTTGACTCATATTCATCTACGTGCTATGAATCCACAAATCGCGAAGACTTTACATTATTTACAAAAACTGCATCAAAAATTGGGTTATCTTAACCTTAAAATAGACCCAACGAACCCCATCCCAACAAGCCCCCAACACAAAGATTGTCTCCCTCAAGTCACTCTACTGACATGGAAATATTACTGCGAATATCTCCTAGCTCCACCTGGATCACTGCAACTTCGACAATGCTCTGTGTTGCTGCTTGCTTGACTTCCTCAACAAATTTTTCTATGGCTGGTCCTTCTGCATCTAGCCTCATCGTTTTTTGTTTCTACTGCAATCCTTTAATCTTATCCTGAATGGTATTCATGACTTGATAAGCTTCCTCCAACGAAGGTTGCAACTTGTCCTTTAGCAAGGCCTCTTTCTTCTATGCTTCCTCCACCTGTTCTAGGAGCTAATTTCCTTCCTATAATTTGGCAAGGCACTACGCTAGTGCTAAGGACCACGCAGTTGCCCTAACTTCATCATATTTCATTGCAGCTCCCTTACCAATGTGTTCAATGTCTGCAGGTTCGGATCCTTCTGCAAATTGGTCACAATCTCCATAGTCTACTCGAACATTGTCGCACAGTTAGTGATTATGGCATCCAAGGTAGCCATGCCTTCCTTTATCACCACTCTGCGTTGCTCCTGGACCTCAGGAAAATTTGTGGGCTGCAACTTCAATTGTAGCTCTTCAATCTTCATGTTGAACTCAAACACGACTCGTCCAACCTCTGCTTTAGCCTCACATACACCAGCAGTTAGTTTTCTAATTTTGGCTTATGGTTGTGCATCCTCTGGGATGTGAAGCTTAGGCACTGTCTTACATGCCTCTGCTACTTCTGACTCTAGACTTCAAAATATGCATCTGAAGTGCCTCCTTTTCCTTCAAACCCTACGTCTTTTCAGCGAAAATTTGCTCATTATTGATTGTGTACTCATTTATGAGGTTGAAGGCGCATTGCTCCCTAGTTCTTAATTCATCTTCCACCCCTGTATGCAACACATGGAGGGTCTTATTGGAGAGCGTTGCTATATTCAGTCCAATGTTCTTGATTTTACTCAGGATAATTAAATTGTTAGCAAACTCTATGCGAATGTACCCATCAAGCAATGGTGTAGTTATGAGATCCAGGGTCCTTACTAGCTCTACTTCTTAGCTTGTCCTGGATGCCAAGCTCGCTTGCTTCACGCTTGATTTTCAGTGCCCACCTATATTCTACTTTCTTGGATCTACAGTTTGCATAGATCCTTTTGGACGCTTCCCAGTGTCTACATGTGTTGCTGCTCAAACTGTTGCAGCAATTAGGTCATGTTATCCCTGATTTTATCGTCAATCTCATCAAGATCACCTTCTATTAACACCATGGGATAAACTTGTGACTTATCTGATTTCTTCTTTTTCTGCATTCCACACTGTTGCTTCTTGCCATGTCTCTTCAGAATAAATGGGGTGCTCTACCCCTCATCGCCTATGTCGCCTTGTTTGGAAAGTTCTTCTTCCTATGTCTCTAGCGAAGGAGACTTATCACTTTTTTTTGACTTGCATTGTTCCTATTCCACCTGCTCCTTAGTGGCATGTTCTTTCTCCACACTAGCCTTTTCTACGGCTTCCTTCTTTTTCTGTGATGTCAAGGTATGCACAGCCTGCTTAGCTGCCTCTTTTCTTTTCTTCCTGGCAGAAATTTCCACAACCGTGCTTGGTCCAACTAAGTCTTACAGGGCACACCACTCTATAGGCCATTTCAATATAACATCCTATACATCTATTTATGATACCAAATAGGGAAACTCATGCCATTTCTTCTTTGGATCCTTCCATGCCTGATATATACTTTGTGGAAGTCAGCCTTGAAGGCCACATAGGCTGACAGTTGTGTGAACAAGTTTGGGGACAACCTCGGATGTTGATTGATGACCATGAGGAGAGACATTTCCATAAGAACCCAAAATACATTCGTCTTTGTAATCCGCATGACATCCTTTGTAGACCATAAGGAAGCGAATTGCGCTACCTTCGGCAATCCTTCCTCGAGCAGAGGAAATTGGCTATCCTCCATAAATTCCCATGCAATGAGCACAATTGAAAACAATAATCAAGCGTAGTGGAATGGCTTGGTCTCATCCTGGGCCTCACAGTAGTTCACTAGGAACTCCTAACAGAGGTATCTTGCTGAATTAAATTGTACGCCTTTCCCACTCTCTGCAACCAGGGAAACTACTGGCGCTGAAACTTCATCCATGCGGCATTTTCACATCACCTTCCATACTAGAATCTAGGTAGCCAATTGAACAGTCGAGTCCGTTATAGAAATAATTGAATACCCTCGCGACTTCTTAATGAGGTCGTAATCCTTCTTCATCCTTTTTACAAGGTCTTTCTCCCCAATCTTTTTCCCAAACTCCTTAGCCAATTTAGTTCCTTGATAAGGTAGGTACGTGATTCTGTGAATGAGCATGTCTGTAATGGGGATAGGCCCTCCCATCCATAAACAACAATCTTGCACCAATGTGAGCAACTGGCGCACACATATCATATTGATGGGGATGCGGTGGTAATGTAGTACCCATAGCAAATTGAGCAACCCTAAGTGCTCGACACCATGGACCGATTCCTCCATTTCCAACATTGTAACACTCAATTCTACATAATAGACCCTCCTCATATATTTTTCCATCTCCAAGTGTGCAAACTTAGTGCAGTCTGCGCAGTCCCAATCCTGTAATTTTAACAAAAGGACCTGTGCAATATGTGGGTCTTCAAAAGGGACCGGATCAGATATCAAGGGTGTGGATATTGTGAATTTCTCGACATATGGGTTCTTCGTGACCTATGCTTTTGCCTTCTAGAAAGGGATATACTTGGGTAGCTTTGTTATGGGTTCCTCTCCTTCAACATCAATATCTTATGTTCCCTGGGCTTCTTCCACCTCCAAGTCCACTACTTTCTCCAGCTGCTTATATTTCTTCTGCTTCTGTGTTTTGGTATGCTTCCTTGGGGAAGCATGCACCGACACTGGCTTCTTCTACTTTTCCTTCACATATTTCTTTGATTTGGCTGGTTGGGTTTCTCTGGTAGGGGTAGGCTTCGGCCTACGTGACCTTAGTGTCATAGGCACAGTAGCCAGAGCTTCCATACTTATAACTTATGGGGAAGCAGTCTAAGAGGCAACATTGCCAGTACTAACGATTTCAACAAGACTTGGTGCAAACATTTTGTCAAGGATAAAATTCTGGTTTATTTTAGGCAACTCAGCCAACATGGGGCTCGCAATGAAATCCTTGCAAAACACTCAACTCATAGGCAACAGATATGCGAAATTCACCAACAATTTTGAGAGAGCAAAGTGTTCTCTATTGGACTAGCACACATAATTTATAGGGAGTTTTAAATTTAAATCCAACCATTCCCCCCAATTTCTGATAATAAATTTTGTTTTGGCAGCAAATCTTCAAAGATGTTTGCCTTAAATGTCACCACCCCGCTCCACTTAATCATCTTCTGGCCATCAAGTCATGAACAGTAACTCCAATGGTCACTTTGTTGTTGTGATGCATGGTACCTTCCTCCATGGCGCAGCTTCCTAAGCGCAGCTTTATGGGTTGCATCTCCACCAATCTTCATGCAGCCTACTCACTGCATTGTCCTCCAAACTAGGTAGTGTAGTTTCTAGTCCCACGCTCCCTTGCAAATACCTGGAGCACTAATACTATCTTGTTGCCATATAGTCATTGTGAACATCCCCTGTATACAACTTTAAACTACTCCCATTCACTCTTCCCCGAAAGGGTTCCCCATTCAACTTCATAAGGTGAAATGCACCTCCATTTGTAATTTCTTTGACAATATATGGCCCTAACCAATGCATCTGGAATTTACCCAGAAATTTAGTGAACTTACTATCATATAACAAGACAAGATCGTTTACCTTGAATGTGAAAAGCTTGAGATGGTGATCATACCATGCTTTTTCACATTTCTTCTTTACTTTTTGATGAAATCCTACCAAAAATCGATCTTCTTCAAGCTCCATTAGCTGCACGAGTCATTCCTCCAAGGCCTCATGATCTTCCATATCTACCAATGCTTCTATGCGTAAACTAGGCACAATGTACTCCATTAGCATTATAGCCTCAACCCCATATACTAATCATAACGGTGTTTTCCATGTCAGCTTCTTACAAGTAGTTCTATAATCCCATAGTACTGTAGGTACGCGCACATCCTAGTCATTTTGTTGTGCATTGTAGATCTTTATTAGCGCGTTCTCCAAAATCTTATTAAAGGCTTCAATAGTTCCATTTTCCTACGGGTGATACGGTGTAATCTTCTGATGGTATACCTGGAATTCTTCAATCAACACGTTGATCGTTTCATTTAGAAAGTGAGTACCTCTGTCACTCATGAGCACTTTTGGGTAGCCAAATCTAGTTAAGACATACTCAAACAAGAACTTTGTTTTCATAGCCCCTATACCATCCTTAAACAAATATGCTTCTGCCCATCTGGTTAGATATTTCATCACGGTGATGATATAGCATGCACCTGTTTTATTTCCCAGGGGCTGAATTGGCCCAACAAAATCAATCACCCATTTCTCAAAATGTTGCAAACATACTTGGGGATGTAATGGAAATTCATCCCTTCACGATGGTCTTCCAGTTATTTGACATGCATCACATGCCTTACAATACCCTTGGAATCCTTATGCAAGGTAGGCCACCATAGACTTGTAGGAAAAAAAAATTGCGCAATTGTCTTGCATGCATAATGACCTCCCACAGCTCCCCATAAGCTTCAGCAAGAATGTTATCTCGCTCAAAATCCAACACATATCTTCGCAATATTTCATCTGTAACCATATTATACAAATGTCCCCCAATAACTGAAAAATCTGCCATGTGCACTACTAATTCATTCTTTTGTTGACTTGTATATCCTTTTGGTGCCATCTCCATATTCAAGAAGTGAATAATATCAGCAAAATGATCATCCCCTATGTGCACCACAAAGAGTTGTGCATCTGGCAACCCTTCCTCCAGATTATTAGGCTCCTCTCATGTTTCAATCCGCAACAGATCATCAGGTCTTGCATTTAACCTTCATCACTTCACAATGACTTCATAGCCATACTCCTAAAACAAAAGAAACCATTTGTAGACATTCCACCCCAACACAAGCTTATTGACCAAGTATTTCAAGGCATAATGATCTATATACATCTTAAAATTCCCTCCTAACAGATAATGCCTGAATTTTTGTAGTGCGTGCACATAGCCAATCCTTCATGCTTAATCGTTGAATAATTGTTCTCAGCCTTCGATAATTTCCTACTGGTGAAGGCTATATGATGGTCCATTTCTCCTTCACCAATTTGTGTTAACACTACACCCAACGCAATGCAAGAGGCATCCACATGTACGTGAAACTCGTTTTTCCAATCAGGGAATACCAAGATCGTCACAATCACCATCTTTTCTTTCAATATATCTAGGTTGTGGTGACATTCTTCATCCCAACCGAATGTTGTGTCCTTCTTCAGTAGTTTCTCCATGGGTGCAGTAATTTGAGCATAAGCTTTGATAAATTTTCTATTTTTAATTTATGGTATCTTTTATGCTTATAACAGTTTACTTATCTTTCTTATTATTATCCACATATTAGCAATCACATGTACATAAAGTAAAGTGCAGAAAGAACATTAAACGATCGACAGAAAGCAAGCCAAGACAGGAGACACAAGATGTGGTGGCTAGCCAGGGACAAAACCCAATGTGGGGAAACCCTTTGATCAAATCTTCCTTTATCTTTAATAATCCAGCAAAGATAAATAGTACGTAAATCTGATTTACATCAGTAGCAACAAACCATAGATCAACCAAACTAGGGCAGACAATAGCTTGCAAACCGACCATCAGATCGGATTGATTCCACCACCAAAAAATGCAGCCTTCAGAGGAGATCTAGATTCATCTACAATGTAGTTGAGAGAGGCAGACTGATGGTCAACACTGGTCAAACTTTGGTTCTGCAGTTGCAGCCCTAAAACTACGTCCTTTCTTCCACATGTGTGAGAGAGAGTCTCTTTTCTGCGCAATAGAGAAGAGCCTCTTTTCTGTGCAAGAGAGAGAGAGATGTGATGATATGATTGAGTGAAAATGAGGAAAATTCCTCCTGTATTTATACACAACTGTTGATGTTTGAATAGATGTGACTGTTGGGATTCTGAGCCTACATGAGTGTAGGTCGGCTTGATAATTATTCAATAATCAAAATAAATTCATATCTCCATAAATACTTATCAGAATCTGATGATATTTAGATCAATCCTACACCTCTCGACGAGATGAATATAATAAAAATATTATCAGCCATGAATAAGATGACCCAAATTGGGTTTGGCCCTAGTTTCCAATTTTAATACTCCCTCTCAACTAGGGAGAAATCCATCTGCAATTTGCCTGCTAGTCGCTACTATTCATTCATCAAATGCACTGCCTTGTACAACTTGACCCCTGCTCTGCTCTTCTCTATCCTGCCTGCTTTTCTCTGTTATGCCTGCTATGCTTTGTTTTGTTCTACCCTCTTCTAAACTACTCTACTCTGCTATGTTCTACCCTGTTCTGATCTGCTCTGCTCTTCTCTATTCTGCTCTGCTCCGCTTTGTCCGAATTATGAAGAGGAAGAAATGATCGAGGATGTATCACACTAAATAAAAGTCAGTCTCATAGTATGTACCATTGGTCCCAAACTAGTCTCAACCCCGAATTCAGCGTCATAGTATGTACCACTCCTACCACTGATCCCAGACGAGTATCATCCTCCACTTACTCAATAGTCAGTCTTAGAGTGCGTACCATTGGTCCCATACTAGTCTCAATCAACCTGAAGTCAGCATCATAGTATGTACCACTCCTAACACTAGTCCTAGACTAGTCCTTCACTGACCCGAAGTCAGTCTCAGAGTATGTACCACTGGTCCCAGACCAGTCTCAACCGACCCAAAGTCAATCTCAAAGTATGTACCACTAGTCCCAGACTAGTCTCAACCAACCCGAAGTCAGCATCATAGTGGGCATAACTCCTACCATTGGTCCCAGACCAGTCCTTCACTGTCCCGAAGTCAGTCTCAGAGTATGTACCATTGGTCCCAGACCAGCCTCAACTAACCCGAAGTCAGTTTCATAGTGGGTACAACTCCTACCACTGGTCCTAGACCAGTTCTTCACTGACCCGAAGTCAGTCTCAAAGTATGTACTACTAGTGCCAGACCAGTCTCAACCGACCTGAAGTTAACATCATAGTGGGTACAACTCCTACCATTGGTCCCAGATCAATGAAGGTCATCCTAGCATAGGGAGTACAGTAGATACAACAATGTGTCCTGCGGTACTACTATGGTCCCTATCCTCATTTCCCTGCTCATTGATCAGATGAGAGGTACTTCCCATGAGTCCCAGACTGATAGGAGAACTTAATCAATCCTGTCCTCACAGGAGAACTAATCATCATCCAAGCCTCACAGGAGAACTAATCATCCTGCCACATAGTTGTCATGGAGAACACATCATCTAGACCTCACAGGAGAACCAATCATCCTGCTACATAGTCGTCATGGAGAAAACATCATCCAGACCTCACAGGAGAACCGATCATCCTGCTACATAGTCGCCACGGGATGTACATGTATGCCACCAAGGGATGGTGAATCACCCTGTGGTCATATGTCGCTCCAAGAAGTTCCCCACACCCCCCCGGATCTCCCAAAGCTCAATGCATTAAACAGGTCCCTCATCAGAGGGTCTTTGAACAACATCAAGTTGTTCCCAGAAAGTTAGGAATTTGACTTTCCCTATGGGCTTTATTAGAATGTCAGTGGCCTGTTCATCTGTATCGATATGTTGGAGCCTTATAGCTCCCCGCTGCACCATATATCGAATACAGTGGTACCTGATATCGATATGCTAGGAGCGATCATGAAATATGGGATTCTCTGACAAACGAATCCTACTCTGGTTGTCACATAGGATCATGGTGGTATCCAATGTAAATTCAAATAACTCACTGAGGAGCTTTTGCAACCAGAGTGCCTCACAAGAGGCCATGCTAGCAACAATATACTCTTCTTCGATGGTGCTCAAAGCCATTGACTTCTGCTTCCTGCTCATCTAGGATATCGAAGCAAATCCCAAGAAGAAACAACACCCAGAAGTGCTCTTACGGTCCTCCACATTACCTGCCAAATCAGCATTAGTGTATCCAACTAGTCTCACATCTCCAGCAATGTATCTTAACCCATATGTAATTGTGCCACGAAGATATCTTAATAGATTCTTAGCACCAATCCAATGTGGTGAGGTTCAACCATATGTTGACTCAACGTGTTGACTCTGAAACATATATCTAGATGGAGTTCACTAAGAACATTAATGCTCT
This sequence comes from Pinus taeda, assembly GCA_000404065.3. Lineage (NCBI taxonomy): Eukaryota > Viridiplantae > Streptophyta > Pinopsida > Pinales > Pinaceae > Pinus > Pinus taeda. The sequence continues at coordinate 206,372 of APFE030524971.1, forward strand.
GAAGAGTTGTCGATACATGATAGCATTTCATAAAACAGGTCCAGCAGTACTACCACTTAACTTCTTAAAGTCAAGCTCCATCGGGGTAGTTACAGGCTTGCAATCCACCATACTGAATCTTTCCAATATCTTCACCACATATTTTCCTTAAGATAGGAAAATTTCCCCTGGCTTCTACCACACCAAGTCTTAGGAAATAATGCATTTCCTAGGTCCTTCATTTCAAATTCAGAAGCCAACTCCCTCTTACATTTGTGAATAAGAGCATTTACGCCTGGTAGGAAGAGGTCATCCACATACAACACTAGTATGAGAGGTTTATCATCTTCAACCTTAAAGTAAAGGTTAGGATCGGCTTCACTCCTAGTGAATCCCACCTTCATCAAGTAGCTATCGATCCTCTTATACCATGCTCGAGGTGCTTGCTTCAGCCCATAGAGAGCTTTCTTCAACCTACATACATGAGATTTTTTATCATAAATCTCAAATCCTTCAGGTTGCTCCATGTAGACCTCTTCTTTGATCGAACCATGCAAGAATGCAGTCTTGACATCCATCTGATGTAGGTTTCATCCTTGTGAAGCCGCAAGGGCTATGATCGAGTGCATGGTCATATATCTGACAACAGGTGCAAATATCTCATCATAGTCTATACCTTCCTTCTAAGAGAAACCACGAGCAACAAGACAAGCCTTATGCTTTTCCGTACTTCCATCTGTTGCATGCTTTATCTTGTAAATCCATTTAGAAGTGACAATTTTCTTGTCCTAGGGTCTGGGAACTACTTCCCAAACATCATTCTTCATAATAGACTCATATTCTTTGGTCAGCATCCTTCCATACTTGATGCTTGATGGAATCTGAGAATGATGAAGGCTCATTTTGTATGATCGTGCTCATGATGGTCAGGTATCCCTGATACCTGTTAGGTTTCTTACTTTCACGGAAGGTTCCTCAGGGTGCAGCATGTCCTTCAGCGTCATCAAGTAGCCGCCTAAGCCATGAAGGCCTCTTCCTAGAAGAGGAAGGCTCATGTGCAGGAGGATCAATCAGATCCATGGGTTCTTCCACATCAGGCATTGTCTCATCATCCTTTTCTTTCGGTTCCTTGGTGTTGGCTTCCTGAGAGCTCCTCATAGTCAGAAGATTGTCCACCTTACTGAGAGCCATATCTTTGTCAAAGTTGACATCATGACTAATCATGACTTCCCTTTGACTAGTTACATAGATTCTATAGCCCTTAGTATTTTCTCCATAGCCCACAAAGATTCCTTTCTTTCCAGATGCACCCAATGTATTCCTTTTCTCGTTTGGCACATGAAAATATACAGGGCTTCCAAAAATTATAAAATGAGATAAGTCAGGTTTCTTACTGGTGAACATTTCTTCAGGAGTCTTGGAACCCAATTCTTGATGAGGGCATCAGTTTTGTACATATACAGTGGTGTTTGCAGCTTCAGCCCATAGAAACTTCGGAAGTCTTTGATCATGGAGCTTGGCACAGATAGCTTCCACAATCGTACGGTTCTTACCTTCCGCCACACCATTCTATTCAGGACTATATGGTGTAGTAGTCTCCCTCTTAATGCCAGCCTCAGATATGCCTGAGTGAACCAACTATAATATATTGGAGGTCTTGCTTTGGCTTGAGGGGAATGTTCCCCTTTTGAGCTTTCCTTCGGCACATCTCGGGCATACACCTTCTTTCTCTACTTAGAATTCGGGCATCCTTGTCATCATTTGTCTTACATCAGGTAGAGCTTTATAATGAAGGTGGGAAAACCTCCAATGCCAAAGTTCGGACTGAAGAGATGTGTCATAAGACATGACACCTAACGGACTTCCACCGACCTGATATAATGAATCAACATGAAACCCAAGAGTAAAGGCATATTTAACATTATTTTTCCATACACGTACCTTGCCATTGTTGAAGGTCACCTTGTAGCCTTTTTTTTCCATTATCGAGATGGACACAAGGTTATTTTTGAGGTCAGGTACATATAATACATCCTGTAAGTGGATCGTATTACCTTGATTCAATTTGAGAGAGACATTGCCTACACCTTTCACGGGATATTTCATATTATCTCCAAGGACAATTTCTAGGTTAGTTTCTTTCTTTATTAGATTATGGAGAACTTCTTTTTAACCAGTGAAGTGCCTTGAGGCACCACTATTAATGAGCCAAATTCCCATTGAGTCCGAAAGAGCAGAGGTAGATAGAGCAGCTGGTAGATAATATTCATCTTGTTTATTTCTAAAAAACAAAGCATGATTTGCATCATTAACTTTAAATAAACTCATCAGTCTATCGTACATTTCCTTGGAGCTGCTTAGGTCAGAGATATAGGCCATCAAGTGCTTGTCAATAGAGTCTTGGATGATCTTCTTTGCTTTGACTTCTCCGATTTTCCATTTGTTGCTGGCAGCAGCGAATGCATTTGATGGAGGCTCAACAATATTGCCTCTCACATGGTCCAACACTCCTTGATCTTCTAAGGTTAGATCGATAGACATCTTCCATCCATGATAGTCAACTTTCTCACAGAGCTTGTCCTCGGCAAGAAAGAGTGATGAGGACCCCATAGTTCTTTTAGGATAGCCTTGCCAATCTTCTCTTCGGTGATTTCTCTTGCTCTTGCTTGAGCTTTTTCTTCACCTCAGCTCCAATACCATGTTAAGTTATGGTATGTTCTATTCTTATAACAATTTGATTATCTTTCTTATTACTATCCATAGATTAGCAATCACATGTACATAAAGTAAATTGCACATAGAACATTAAACGATCGACAGAAAACAAGCCAAAACAAGAGACACAAGATGTGGCAGCTAGCCAGGGACAAACCCCAATGTGGGGAAACCGTTTGATCAAATATTCCTTTATCTTCAATAATCCAGTAGAGAGAAATAGTACATAAATCTTATTTACATCAGCAGCAGCAAACCCTAGATCAACTAAACTAGGGCAGACAATATCTTGTAAACCGACCGTCGGATTGGCTTGATTCCACCACCAAAAAATGAAACCTTCAGAGGAGATCCACATTCACCTACAACATAGTTGAGAGAGGTAGACTGATGGTCAACTCTAGTCAAACTTTAGTTCTGCAGTTGCAGCGCTAAAACTGTGTCCTTTCTTCCACATGTGTGAGAGAGAGTCTCTTTTTTGCGCAGTAGAGAAGAGCCTCCTTTCTGTGCAGGAGAGAGAGAGAGAGAGAGATGTGATTAGATGAGTGAGTTTAAATGAGGAAAAGGCCTCCTATATTTATACACAACCGTTGATTTTTGAATAGATGCGACTGTTGGGCTTCTGAGCCTACATGAGTGTAGGACGGCGTGATAATTATTCCATAATCAAAATAAATTCATATCTCCATAAATACTTAACGGAATCGGATGATCTTTAGATCAATCCTACACCTCTCGATGAGAGGAATCTAATAAAAATATTATCAGGCATGAATAAGATGACCCACATGGAGTTTGGCCTTAGTTGCCAATTTTAACATCTATAATATCTTGTATGTCCCAACCTCACTTGCAGCTACTTAATGTTCCTCAGGGCCTCCAAATTCACAATTACTGCAATATTTGTAGGGTCCACGATCAATCCTTGCTTTCACACCACGTGACCAAGCAAGATCCCAAAGGGAACACATAATATGCATTTCTTCAAGTTCAGCATGATCTGGTATCTGCGACATGTATCCAACATCAGGTGCACACTTGCTACATGGCACTTTACTAATCCAAACATCATTTAGTCATCAAAGTATACTTCTAAGAACTTATGAATGAACTCCTTGAACATTTCTATGACTATGCGGGAAGATATCGCAGGCGCATTCTTAAGCCCAAACGACATCACAGTGTATTGAAAACAACCACACTCCATCGCGGAGGATGTTTTTTTCCTATCCTTGGGTGCGATCTTAATCTAATGATACCCAAAGAACTCGTTAGTAAAGGAATAGACCTGCTGCCCTCCCACATTGTCTAATACTTCATCTATAAATGGTGTTGGGAATGGGTCGTGGACACATGCATTATTAAGCTTCCACATATCTACGTAAATCCTTATCTCACCCTTTTGTTTCTTCTCCTGAACCACCATCAGGCTCACCCAATCAGATTCTTCAACGGGTTCTATGGTTCCTACCTCTGGCATCTTATCCAAATCTTAGCGAACCTTTTCCTTGTATTTAGGATTAAAATGATACAACATTTGTTTAATAGGTTTCACGTTTAGCTTCCGAGTGATCTTCATAATGCCCAAATCGCCGACTATGCCCTTCAAATCTTAAAACTTAGTAGGGAAGAGATCTCGGTATTCACAGAGTAACTCAGGGACTTTATCCATGGTAGCATTGTCCTAGTAGTCTCTAATCTTGGCGAACTTCGATTTTGCTTCAGTGCCAATGCTTACTTGCTTTGCCTTCAATAACGTAGAGATGCCCGAGTTGTCTATTTATGGGCCTTTGACTTCGTGATTCCCTTTTACCTCTGAAATTTTAATGTTTCTCAGATCTTCATCTTCCTCTTCAAGGCCACATTATAGCATTCCAATGCATGGTGCAACTGGGTGCTCCAAACTAGTTGGGTCCATTTTATAGGTTCCTTTGGCATTCTAAAGATAATTGCCTTAATCTCTTGCAGTGCTTCATCGATTCTTGTGAAGCCATCTTCAAAGTTGAAGGTCAATAAGAACCCTTCCTTCAGTATATCCCATTCTACGATGCCATGGCAGAGATCCGTTTCCAGATACCAATTCATGGGAATTGTATCCAAAGTTTGGAAAAATATGTGTACCCACTTTGGCTGTGGTTTTGTCCCCCATGCTTTAATCCATTTTTCTAGGTGATCACACAGATCATCCCTTCCATTATATTTCTTAGTCATTCTAGTGTTAACACACCCAAATTGCAAATTCATCATTCTTTTGTAATCTTTCCACCCATCAAAACTATCCTTATGCGTACCCCATCATCGTGCAGGCATAGCACGTAGTGTGAACTCTAATGCTTGGAAGCAATGACCCTCAAGGACTTCACTCTCAAATTCATTCAAAAATAGATCAAAGATAGTTAAACCATCATATTAGGGTAATTTCCTTACCTTCGATGAAACACAGCGCAATGACTTCGTCATCATATTGCATAGCATTGTAGACACTTCATGCAAGCAATTCTACCAATGTTCTAACTCCTCATCTAAATCAAAGGTGTAGGAACTCTCTTGATCCCGTGCAATCCTCCAATCTTCTGTTGGATTGATCTAGTCCTGATCTTGCACTGTTATTTTCTAGATTTGATCCATGTTTGTTTTGGTAATACGTTCCATCGGAACCCAGAACCAATATGACCTAGTCCATCTCATAATCACCTATCTGCGTGGTGAGCCTCATCACATGCCATGTTCATGCCTTATGTTTTCTAATTTTTCTAACCACCCTGTGTCCATCAGGGACCTTCTCTTTTCTGGCGCATTTGTTTATTAATTCCTACAGGCCTTCCATAGCTTTACTATCACACAATAGTTTTATGTAGGTCTCCAAAAATGTAGTAACTACAAAGGGATCAACCTCTTTAGGTGTGTTGGTTTCTTGCACCTTGTCTTAGCTTCTTGAGGTGGAGGCCTCAGTGAAGCTCTTCTTGGCTTCCATAAATGCTTTGCGGACCCATTCATCCCCTTCAGGTTGTTTTCCTTTATCATCATTAGTCGTTATTCCACTTCTCAACACTATATTCATGCTTTGATCCTCCTCGCAGAGCTCATCCCTCGTCGTCTCTAAGTTCTACATAGGCTGCTGAGGTTGTGCTTTCTTCTCTTGCATTTTAGTTATCAACACCAGGCACTCTTCTATAGCATGGTCAAACTAGATGCAATATAGACATGATGGACGTGTTTGATTCTAGAATTCTTGTGCATAGTGCCCTTGTTGTGCGCAATTGTAACAGATAATCTAACCCCAACCTCTACCAGGTCCTCCTCCTCCTCGGCCCCATCTTCATCCCTGATAACCTACGTGCGCCCCTCTGGCACCTTGATCTAGAGGTCGAGTTTCTACTTGCATTCAGTATGTAGGTGTTATTACCATCATCAACTCATATCTTTAACAATGGCACTCATCATGGCCCATAGATTTGCAGAAGTTACACAACCGTTGTTGGGGTGTCTGGATGAACTTTTGAAGTAAATGACAATTATCCATCACATGTTGTCCAGTAACTTGACAAATAGCACACAACAGCGCAACCACTACGCTCGATCCTGTTGGGGCTTCTGGCTTCAAGGGAATTGGTCCCCATCATGTAATATAATCCGCGTACACTGAATAGTGGTCTTTATCGTGCCCTTGGCCCTTGCACTTCAAACACCAGACTTTCACGCACATTTCCGGTTTAGTCTCCATATCTTTCTTCAAACTTTGTAGTTCTAGGTGTAGGCTCTGTAACTAAGATTGGATCTAATGTACCCCCAAGGTAGCATCCTGAATAGGTGATGCATGTAATCTCATCACAATTTCCAAGGATTCTGCATGCATGCCTATCTTCTGTTGTGAATGAGAAATTCTCAAGTGGGGTAGAAGCGAAGCTATAAACCATTCGTGATGCTGAATATCTATGCGTTGCATGTTAGCTTCTTGAATCTGACACTTCGACCTCTGATCTAATTCCTAAGGTGTCTCATCGACCCTCATCATGATTTCTTTGAATTTGATTACTTATTGTGAGTCATATTTAGGCTTACTAAACTCCTTGTTTAAATTTGCATTAGTCTATGCTAGCGATGCAAGAGGATTATCAGAAAAATACTTAATATACTAAGTTAGCATGCAATCCTACAGAGCAGTAACCAACTATTCCTTCTTTATATTTTCATCAGTAATCTGCTGGTTTTTCCACATAGCATTTGCAAAAAACTAAAAATTATTTGTATCTTCACTCCCTATGCCCTTGCAAATTAGTAGCTTCATTGCATTCACCATGTTGAATGGTGGTGGTGGAGGCCGATGTGTGGGTGAAGGTGCATGCACTGGAGGTGGAGGCAGAGGTGGAGTGGATGGATGATTTACTTAAGGAATCCCCTGAGATATTAGCTGAACAATGCTTCATGGTGGAGTATGTTCCAACCCTTCATCATCACTTGGAGGAGGTTCAATCAAGGGACTATACTCTAGTCTTGATCCTTCGCGATTTCTAAAGAATCGTCCATCTGCATAGCTCCGAAAAACAAGGTAATGGAATCACCCCTTTTTCACATAACAAAATTTTAATCCAAGTATTCAGTGATCTTAAATACTTACCTTGTGTTCCTTTGAAAAATCGTCGCTCCACTTCACTATAGCTGACTGAGGTATCAACTGCAAATTCTGTAACAAATCCTCCTATAATTCGATCGAGCCAATGATCAATAGCCCGCATGATATTGCTTTCAGAGGTTTCTATACATCGCACTAATTCTGGATTCCACACCATAGGACTATCAAGCTTCCACCTTCCTTGATTGTCTATTAATTTAGCTAACCACTGGTATAGTTAAACGGGAAAAGTGGAAAAGAAGATCTCATGTATCTCCATGTACAAATACCTGTTCAACCAATCTTCCTTTAACATGCATGGATTCTTGTTTTCTTGCATCGTGAACTCGTGAATCTTCCGATCCAACCACTTTTCAATTTATTTTTTGGTCGGATTCCAATTATGCGACATCACACATCTCTTTCAAGCATATCCCATCCTTGTGGTGAAGTAAAATGATAAGTGCAGACACAAACAAATTCCTCTAGCCCGATAATGGGTCTAGCCATAACTGATACATTCTATGGAATATTTCCTTACGTTAGAACCAAATAAGAGGGCCTACCTCTTAATACTCTTATCTAGTTTGATGATGTCCTTTCTTGCTTTCTCCAGCTATCTCTCTCTTCCTTCTTCAAACACCTGAAACAAGTAAACAATAGCAAACAACAACCATGATAATAAACAAATTGTAATCCAACCTACTTAACAAGTCAATAAACATTAAGCCATGAATATGTAATATTACAAATCATGTAGGAAATCAATTGATAGTTGCATATATATTGAATCAAGAAGAGATTACAACCATTGTCTTGACATCGTCATTCTCCTCTGACAAGACGAGGTTCCAACACACTTCTGATAGCATTCCATGATGGCCTTAAAAACAATAGTTTTAAGGTTCTTCCCTTTAGGCTTCATATTAAACCAAAATCACACTTCTCCCTCACACAACTAGAGAGCTACAACTATGAATAACTTGTTGTTTACTCCAAACTTAATTAACACTAGCACACCAACATTAACACTAGCTTGTGCTTGGGAAAAAGGGAGGTTTATATAGGATGAATGAAAGGGAGATGGATCCTCTTCTCATGGGAGAAGGTCTTATCCCTTGAGGTAGTTCCATCATTATAGGAGAAAGGAGCCCAAACTGACATCTTCGACCCCATCTGGCCAAACCATTTACCAGACTTCAGTTACGAAGGTTCTAGGGCTGGAAGCTTCGGCTCTTTATTTAAAAAACTTTCCATAAGAGGACCGGCGTGACTAGAACAAATATTAGTCACTCTGGTCGGTGCTAGGGATAGTGTTAATCCCTACATATTGGCGCGAGGAAGACAAGGGCCATTAGCGTCGGTCTTGTAAACTGGGAAAAACAGAAGTTTTAGGGGAAATCGTACAAAAGAGAATTGATCTGCTCATGAAGAGGGACATACTGGGAGTTTCTTCATGAAGGGAAAGCATGTAGGGTTTATTGTGAAGGTCCTCTGGAATCAAGGAACTAGGAGTACAGGGACAGTGAAAAAATTTTGTGTAATAGATGCCCCCTAAATCATGAAGTTGAACTAGAGTGAGGGATGAAACGCTTTATGAATCAGTGCAGGGAACCATAGTCTGTCGTCAGAAAACATACAAGAAAGTACAAATACATATATATAACTGAGAACTCTATCAAATGATACATGAATCATGGCATGGACGCAGCCATCCAGAGAATCATCATGTCAATGGATCCAGGTATGGGCACATCCATCCGTTAAAGAGGATCATAATGAAACCAAGGTATGGTCGCAACCATCTAATAATGAGAAGGATCACATATGATATTTCATGGTATCTCATGGTATGGTCACAACCATCCATTTGAGAGATACATGTATATCAACATAACCATGTCACATAACTTTGCAACCTGGACTTTTGTAATTTGAGTCCAAGGTCTTGCACTCCAACACAACTCGATCAAAGTACAAATTCTAACATGTGAATAGGTGTGTTGACATCAAATATGCTAGAAAGTCGCTTAATTACCAGTCAATGATGTAAATTGTTAACAAGCACAAGAGAAACCACCAATAATGACAATGGTCCTCACGGTACTATCAGCACAATCCATGGAATGTGAATAGAGGAACTAAATTTGAACACCCGTGAAATCACTTGATCGAAAGCCAATGATGTGAACTTGTCATCGAGTGTGAAACTTGCCATTAGGTCATGCAAGCTCTAAGGTACTAGAAGGGAGTCTCTCAATCAACTTGCTAGATAATGAATTGAAGTCGATGGAAAGTGACCATGTCGAAGGAGGGCCATAATGTTTCCCACATCATCGACACGAGATGAAAGGATGCAAAATGATGTTGAATGATACAGAGAATCAGAGGTAAATTTAACTGCAAAAGGATAACTCTTGAACGTATCGGCGACACAACTAGAAGTTTGGCAGCTCTTGGATCCATAGGATCGGTGGTCATGATGACATGGCAGAGATAAAATGGAAGGAAAAAATGAACAACCCAACCCAAGAAGGTCAACGATACAAAGGAGGATATCCCAACCTGACACGAAGCAGAAAGTGTCATGTTCAAGAGTGAGCTGCTGACACAACTGATTATATTTCCAAATTTTCCCCCACCATTTCTGGAAGGTACCCCAATTATTTTTTAACAGCAAGCTTGAAGGGGATAGCATATTCTTGCACTATAAGTTCATCCTTCGAGCGAATCCAACCTAGTAAGTTTAATGAGCCCTAGGAAGGAGAAGCTCATGTTCGTCATGACGATGAATCCGATGTCGTTTAATATTTTAACGAGTTTGAAAAAGGTGTAACTCAGTATCTTTTTCATGTTTAGAGAGTTTGAAAAATACATGTAAAAGAAAACTCCACATGGTCTCTTTTTGTACATTTGTGTCTCTCGAGCTTGAAAAGGTAGAAAATGATACTTGAGAGAACTGCTTGACCATTTCAATCAAGGAGTACCTTTTTCATAAATAGTGCCTCCTAGCCCGAAAAAAGGAGTAAACTTATATTATGCACAGATGTTTCACATCCATTAACGAGTTTGAAACAACAAGGGATCAGCCATATTTTCTCTTTTAAAGGGTCGGAAAAGATCTTGAAAGTGGACCCTCCATTTTATTCTCTTTTACGAGTCAAAAGGGAAAAATACTTGGCAATCTTTTCATATGAGCTTAACAAGTCAAGAAAAGCACTGAAACATGATTCGTCATCATCGTCGAACATCCATCACTTGTCGCTGTGCAAAAAGGTAAAGTGTACTACCCAGTTTCTTGAGGAAAAATAGGTTAACATATTTACAAAAACCTAATATTTTCATGAAATTTTGAATAAAAAGGAGAAAAGTAAATATATTTTTACCATTTACCATTTTACCTTGTCGTGAAGAATTTTTACTGTTGTTTTCCCTAATTGTTCTAGATCAGATTGCGGCAAATCTAGGAGGTCATTTTCTGAGCCACAAGTTACAGGTAAAAGCCAAAGCCTTGACCTCCATTTTCATGTCTTTTATTCTTGTTTTAACCATTTTTAGGTTTTTTTAGGGAGGTTTTTAAAAAGTTTTTTTCCCTTGGTCAGCACAACTTTCAGGCATGGAATCACGTCGGCTGAGGGTGATTAACAAGGCATGTCACATCATTGGCACAACTGTTATTAAAATAGGTGCGTCAGTGCTGTGAATAGGGAAAAACCATATTTCCTCACAAAACCACCACTAAAACTTGAATTTTATGGGCCAAGCATGATTGTTGACACAAATTAATGGATTTTGTATGAAAGAATCATTGAAAATGGTGGACTGGAAAGAATGAGAACATGAGGATGTGGACACCCAGGCATTGAATGATCCAAATTTCTTGGAAGCTTTGAGGGCTTGTGGGCTCCTCAAATTCTTTCTCACGCTAGGGATGTGGGCCCAGCTTGAGTTTCTTCAGTACCTTATTAGTCTTTAGGACATAAATCAGGAAATATTTGTCATTGGTGACTAGGAGCTGGAGTTGGAAACTTTAGATATATATTTCATCATTGCATTGTCCCAAAGAGGGGAACGAGTCAACTTGTACGGGTCACGACCGAATGGGGCAAGCATATCCTCATTACTTGTTGAACACTGCCCTGAGGCCCTAAAATCCAAGAGTGGAAAGATTGAGATTTCCACTGTTTAGGATCTGACATTGAGAGTGCTTTTGTTGACCATCAACAGAGTGGCGGGGTCCCAGGCAGTACATGAGACCAACAAGTCGATGTTCCTGTATGTTATTGACTGTACAACACCTACGATCTTCAACTGGGCAGAGGCCATGAACATCAACATAAAGCGCCAACTAACCAAAGATAAGGTAGGGAATCTGAAGCAATTTTACTTCGAATTTGTGCTCGTGAACTTTTTCTTGGAATGGGTGCCATTTTTCTAATATTAGGTAACTGATGTATATCCTCCCATGCCACGTGATCTGAAGATGGCCCGCTGGAGTTGTTTGATGCCCTGGATCACTCGGGGTTAGAACATGTCGTATAGACCTCCATTCTTTTCATGGCTATGACGACAGAAGATCGTCGTGGAGCACTGGCCATACAGTGGCACTGACTCCCGTGGAGATCCGAACATGCCATTACCAGATGGAGAGGATTTTGACGATGAAGGTAAAAAAATCAATTTTGAGATTTTGAGATTTTTTAAATTGTTTTTGGTATATATGTGCTTATAACATTTTCCTTGTTAATGTAGACATCAGACCAAAGTGGCCTGCTGAGATATCCCCAATAGACAAGCACGTCCACCGCCCGATTGATTCTGTCACTCCTTATCATGAGGTGAGTGACAATGAGGAGGAGATCGCAAGGAACCTTAAGGGGTTGACTCATGGTATCACAGAGTATGCTCCGGTAGGAGACTTTCCTCACCAATACAAGCGACACACGGTGGGAGTCTCAGATCGGATCCGTCGATTGCTGAATCATGTTGCACGAGTTATATCATGCTACCATGATCACCATGTTGATTAGTTCCTAGGTCCAACACTTACATTTTTTGAGGCCTGCGTGCCACGGGTATATGAGGCCTGTGAGCAGCCGATGCTATTTTGGACACACATATTATTTTTGTGGTTTTGATGTATCAAACATTATCACCATATATATATATATCTATATCTATATATATATATATATATATATATATATATATATATATAATATATATATATATATATATATATATATTAATATATATATATTATATATGTTGTGTTTTCTTGCTTTAATATGGTACAAATGATTTGTTTATCTTTTCACATGTTTTGTAAATGTCCATCCAACACATAATTAGCTAATGCATCTGTTAATGTATTCATGCACCTAGGAATATGATGATATGTAATGTAATCAAAATGTCTTTCCAATAGACAAATATGGAGATACATTCTCATTATTTGAGGGTTTCTGATGGAATATTTCCCGTTGAGTTGAATGACGACAAGCTGTGAATCTAGGTTGATAACCAACTCTCTAATGTCAAGAGCAATGGCTTCTGACAACAGTTCAATGATCGCACTGTATTCAACAATGTTGTTAGTTTTACAACCTAAATAGATACCTTGAAGGTCAACCAACTCACCGTTAGGGTCATAATAGCGCATGCCGCAGATGATAGGTTTCGAGTACTACGGCAAGCACCATCAGGGAAACCGATGTGAGGAGTCACATACATTTGCAAAGTAATAAAAGCATAGTAAACAGGAAAGTTGTTTGAAAACCAACACACCAAACCACATTGCACAAAAATGAATGACACACTATTGTACACAAGTAACCATGCAAGATGACCTAAGCATAGTACTTCTTGAGGGAGTCCGTGATTAGACTCGGGGAATCAATCAAAACAGATGAACACTGGAGTTTTACCGTTGTCATGACGAGTAAGCATTGACTCGGCCAAATAATAGAGTAGAACTCATAAAAGGCTTTGCCCCCATGCCCCGTGGGCGAAGGAGGGTTATGAGTCAGATGGAAACCCCACTACGATAATGGGCAATGGGGAGAAAAAACTTGAATCCATGAAGGGATAAAGGTGCCCTTAGTTGAAAGATCCTGACAATGTCAGGTGAAACTAACATGTCGATAGATAGTTGAGAAGAGAAATCTTCAAGACTGGTAGACCTAACCGCCAGGTGAGGGAAGAATGAGGAATGAGGATGAGTATTGATCCAAGGTGGTTCCTCAAGGGACATGACTTCCATTATACCTTCATCAGCAAGGAAGGTCTCGACTAAGGGATCAGATGATTCCAAAGTGCCAAGCCACATGGATGGAGAGTACGTATCGAGAGAGGTCTTTGAAACAGAAGAATTAGAGGATGCATAACTTGAAGCCAAAACAATTTCCAAGTAATTAACTTTGATGGGACTAAGAAGCATAACCTCTCCCCAAGTATCAAAAATATCTGGTGAACGTAAGACCCAAGGATGAGATTTAACCGAGACCATGTTGATAGAGGCAACATGAGGAGGTGTGAGCGGAAAAATTTCCATTAAGGTAGAATGATCAAGGGCTCATGTCCCAAGTGTTGAAAAATTCTCAAAAATGAAAGTGCTCAGAACTGGTTCAAACCTGAATGACCGAATAGATCTCATCCTCCTGATTCTAGTGCCATGAACGGTTCAAAAAATGGTCTACATATGCAAAAGTTACGTCAAAATGAAAATCACCCAATAACCCTTAATTTTTGAATTTCTTTCAAAAAAAAAATTAAAATAGAATATTCTTGAAAATATTCCTAAGAATATTCCATTTGGGAAACCATTGGAAAAGTGCCATGTGGCAAAGCCCGGAGGCCGCCACGTGCCCCAAGCTGAACGAGTTTTGGCATATAAAATAAATGGTAGAGGATCGATGGGTCAAACCCCGACCTCCCCCATACAAGCGCTACGGGTTACCAACGGATCAAGGTGCCGACACTTGACAAATGTTTCAACGCAATATAAATTGAAGTTTGAAGTTCTTTTATGCCGGGCTCAAAGGGAACCAGCCCCCGCTTCACAAGACGTGGCGCCAAAACCGTGGCCAAACCCACAAACCGGCGGTTAAAACTCAACGGAAAGCTGGTGGTGGTCACATGTTAAGGCGAGATCCACGGTCCCATTGATCGTTAACAACAATTTCAGGCACGAAAACCAATGTAAACCACCAGTCCACCAAATATGGTCACATGCGCAGATTATTTGGGCAGTTAACTGGCAGTCAGGTCTAGTTAGCAGCAGTTTCGGTAGTGGCGCCAATTTTGGCTGCCCTGCAAACTTTGGCAGGCCTAACTGGGCCTCCACTAAAGATAACTGGAGTAAATTAAGGGCCAGACAGGCATTGGAGTAAATGAACCATAACTTTGGCTAGGAAAGGCCTTTTGAGACGATTTTTATTTATTTATTTATCAGATGATTTGAAGCCATTGGCACAAGTTAGAGAGCAATCAGAGGTCATTTACAGGTTTTTTTGCTTCATGGAAGTTCTAGGAGCCACTAGGGCCTAGCATTGTGAGCGCTGTATTGGATTGTAGGTACCCATTAGATGAGAACCAGTAGTCATTCCTAACTAATTTGAGCATTCTAAATCCATTTTTATAGTCCATTTCGCCTGTTAAGGCTTGTATTCAGCTATAAAATCATTTTAAGCTTTTAATAAAATCAAGGACATGCCCATTTGGGAGCCTTGGACCCAGCAAATGTAGCCAAGGAGGGGTGAACTTCTTCATCATATGCTATTGCATCTGTGGTTGAGTTTTCTTTCATAACAAATCTATTTTAGTATGTTAAATAGATAAATGAATTAATCCTACTACACTTAAAAGGGTTATAAACTGCATCAAAACTCATTTGTTTTAACTGGAAGACATCTACATTATTTGCACAAGTATATTTACTGAATTGAATACCTTACTAAGCATTTTCAAGTAGTTTCAAATTCATATCAAGTTGGTATCAAAGCTGAGTTTTTGTTTCTCTGTATTAAAAGTAGTCAAATAAACTATAGACAGAGCCTGAAATGAGCTAGGAAGCCTTCAAAATGCTCTTGTTATACAATTGCAAAGTAGATAAATGCTCTTTCAGTCAATCTCTAGTGTAGTTGTCTTTTTGTTTTTATTGTGCAAGGATATTTTGATTGCCTTGCAAGTTTTGATGCTTACCAGGCTAAAACTTCAGAGAGGGGAAGGACATTTGACTAGAGAACGAGAGAATCCTCAATCAAGGAGGGTCAGGGTGCCATTATCTCCACCTTCAGATTCACCCTCAAGAGCCTCAACAAAAGCTTCAAGAATGTCAAAAAAGGAAGGAGAAATTCCTGTAGGCATGGATCCAAAAGAAGAAGAAAGAGTCTTCAAAAAAGCCTTCTTAGACTTGACTGAAATGGAGAGGACATTGTACCAGGAAAGAAATGATAGACTGGCAGAAGAAGGGTGTAAACATCTGAATGGAGGAGAGGGCTCTTTAGGAGGTAAGAATGATGATGTTCATTCAAAGAAATGGAATGGAGGAAATGGTGATCCACCACCCCCATCGTCACCTTCTTCCTCTACATCCTCATCTTCTTCTTCTTCAGTTCATAAGCATAGATCCTCTGGAAAAGTCCCTTTTTGAAGCTTGATGTAAAATTTGATTACCTATGTTTAATGGTGAAGTGAATGCAAAAAAGCTTGACAACTGGATTAGGCATTGGAAGTTTACTTGAGGATCCAAAATATGCATGATGATGCCACAAATATTCAGTTGGCTTCTTTGAGAATGGATGGAGCAGCATTGGTTTGGTGGGAGGCCAAGACCAAAGAGGAAATCAATAAATTTGGTAAGGTTACCTTAACATGGACTGAATTTCTTTTAGCCATAAAAAAACAATTTTATCCTCTTGCTCACATGTAGAAAGCCATCATGAACTGGAAAAATTTCAGACAGCTTAAGGGTCAGAATGTCCAAGACTACACCCAAGAATTTAGGAGGAGAGCTCTCTTGTTAGGGGTAGATTTACAGACCCAAGAAACCTTGCTGAAATACATAGGTGGCTTGCATTGCTACCTTAGGCAAACCATCTTGATGTTTAATCCTACTAGACTGGACGAGGTTTGTGTTCAAGCTACCCATTTAGAGGCTAGGGGAAAAACACATCTGAAGAGGGTAGAAACAAGCCCCCCAAGGGAAAAACAAAGAGAAAACCTCCAAGGGAAGGGGAAAAAAGAATGCATCTATCAAACAGGAGAGTGAGAAAGTGATCTGTAAACATTGTTCTAAAGCAATCCATGAAGAGAAAAACTGTTGGAAATTGCATCCTAAAAGAAGAAACCAATTTAACAAATCCAAAGGGAAACAAAAAACTGCAGCTACTACATCTACACCACAAGATTTAGGGGATGATTCAGGTGATGAAACCAAAATTACAGCTACGGGTTTGAAAAACTTGAAGGGAAAAGAAATTGAAACTCAAGAAAGCACTAGTACCTCAAACTATCATGTACAAGCTCCTAATGAGGAAGAAAGAATTGAACTATTTCATGTGAGGGTAGTTTCAAAACATACTAAGATTGATACACTTTTTGATAGTGGGTCACAAGCAAAACTTATATTAGAAGACTTGGTCATGCAGCTCAAACTTGAGACCATTCCACATCCAAAGTCTTATCCACTTGGATGGATACGCAAGGATGCCAATTTACAAGTATCAAGAAAGTGTATATTGTGCTTTGCAGTTACTGCACATTTTTTTGACACAGTTGAACTTGATGTAGTACCTTTTGATATAGCAGGAATTGTTTTGGGAATTCCTTACTTATTTCACAAGAAAGCTATCTTCTATCATCATGAAAAAAAATATCGTCTTTTCAAATATGGCAAGGAGTACATTGTGAGAGCACATCGCAAGAAGACAAATATAGCAATGGTGAATACAGGACAGGTAAAAAGGCTAGTCAATTCAAGTAAGAATTTTGTTCTTCTTATGATCAAGCCTAAGGTTGATGTGAATCATGAGTCATTTGACAATTGTGATCCCAAACTTAAATCAGATTTATATGATGTAGTTGATGCACATCATAAGATGTTTCAGGAACCAACAGGTTTGCCTCTTAAGAAGGAGATTCAGCATGAAATCCATTTACATCCAGATTTCCCTCTTCCAAACATAGGCATGTATCGCATGTCTATCATGGATAATGCTGAAATCAAGAAGAAAATTAAGGACTTGTTGGACAAGGGTTTCATAAAGTACTTCGCCATGTGGGTCAATGATTATATTGATTCCAAAGAAATATGGCAGTTGGTGCATGTGTGTTGATTTCAGGGCCTTGAACAGGATAACAGTAAAGAACCGTTACACACTCCCAAGGATAGATGATTTGTTAGACCAGCTGAAAGATGCTTGATATTTCACTAAGTTAGACTTGCGCAGTGGATATCATCAAGTAAGAATTGAAGAAAGCAACATTTGGAAGACAGCCTTAAAACCAAACAAGGACCCTTTGAGTGGCTTGTGATGTCGTTTGGTTTATGCAATGCACCTGCAACTTTCATGTGGGTAATGGATGATGTCTTGCATCCTTTTCTTGATTATTTTGTTATTGTCTACTTAGATGACATCTTAATTTTCAACAAGTCTAGAGAAGATCATGTCATGCATGTTAGGAAAGTACTTGATGTTTTGAAGAAGAATAAGTTATTTCTTAAAATGTCAAAGTGTTAATTTGGAAAGACTTCTTTGGTTTATTTGGGACACATAGTAGGAGAAGGCGCTTTGAGAATTGATCCTGCAAAAATTGAGGCTATTGTGAATTGGCCTACTCCCAAATCCATTACAGAGGTAAGAAGTTTTTTGGGTGCAGCTCAATATTGGAGGAAGTTCATCTCTAACTTCTCTTCTATAGTAGCTCCTATGCATGCAGTGACAAGTGTGAAGCTTGCTTTCCAATGGGGAGGCAAGCAGAAAAAAGATTTCGAATCTTTGAAAGAGAAGATTAGTTCATCTCTGGTCCTTGCATTACTGGACTTGAGACAACCATTTGAGATTCAAACCGATGCTAGTGATTATTCCATGGGTGCAGTTCTTCTACAGCATGGTAAGCCTATTGCATTTCATTCTAAGACTTTTAATGGTGCTGTTGTAAATTATCCTACATATGATAAGGAGTTGTATGCATTGGTACAAAGCATCAAAAAGTGGAAACACTATTTGATGGGCAAGGAAACTATGATACATACTGACCATCTGCCCTTACAGTACTTGCAATCACAAAGCAAGCTACAACAGTCATGATACTTCAGATGGATGGGCTTCTTGCAATAGTTCCACTTGGTAATAAGGTACAAGAAAGGTGTTTTGAATAATGTTGTTGATATGCTTTCAAGGCCTATTATTGGTGTTATTACTTTAATTAAGAATGATTCCATTGTACATGAGAATTACATAGAACAATATGCATATGATGATGATTTTAAAGATGTGTATGCTAACTTGAGTAAAGGGAATCATGTTGAGGAGAATTATTATCACTTGCATAAAAAAAAATTTGTTTCATTTGGGTAAGTTGTGTATACCACAGGGGGAGAGAATAAGTGTCATAAGAGAAGCTCATTCTTCTCTTATTGCTAGACATTTCAGTGTAAGCAAAACAGTTGCACATCTACAGAGGTATTGTTATTGGCCTCGCATGGTAGATTATGTTTCAAGGTTCATTAGAGGTTCTTCATTATGTGCTACAAACAAGCCTAGTAATAGGAAGCTTGGATTATATACGTCATTGCTGGTATCTTCTAGACCATGGGAGAGTATTTCTATGGATTTTGTAGGAGGTTTACCAAAATCTAGAAAGCAGCATGATTATATTTATGTAGTAGTTGATTGTTTCAACAAAATGTGTATACTTATGCCATGTAAGAAAACTATAACTGTTGAATTATTTTTTCAACATGTATGGGTTCATTATGGCTTGCCTACTTCCATTGTTACTGACAGGGATTCCAAGTTTGTCGGAAAATTTTGGTCCAATCTATGGAAGATGATGGACACCAAGTTAAAGAAGAGTATTGCTTTCCATCCAAAAACAGATGGCCAAACAGAAGTTGTGAACAAAACCATTGTGCACCTCTTAAGAGGTTATTGCAGCAAGCATCCCCACCTTTGGGATGAACATTTGCACTACATACAACATGCTTACAACCGAGCCAAGAACTCTTCCACAAACACCTCACCGTTTGAAGCTTGTTTTGGTTACTTGCCAAAGTCACCTCCTGATTTCATTCTTGAGAAGGATGTCACCATTGAGGGACATAGTGACATTGAAAAAGCTCGTTTGTTCATTGAAAGAATTCAGCTAATACATCAGCAAATTCAAGAACAACTTGAAAAGAGTCAAGGCAAGTACAAGGAGAGACATGACAAGCATAGAGTCGAACACAAGTTTCAAGAAGGGGATGAGGTATGGCTATACATTAGTAAGGAACGAATGCAAGGAAAAGGTAAAAAGTTGAAGCCTATTCGTTATGGTCCATTTAAAATCCTCAAAAAAGTTGGAAATAATGCTTTTCAACTAGATTTGCCTTCATATATGCAAATGTATTTTGTTTTTAATGTGGATAATCTACATTTGTATGAACCTCCTTTGATTACTGACCTTGAAAGTGATATTCAGATGCCATCTATAGATGATTTCTCACCAAAATTTTTGGATGAGATAAAAGAAGATGCAATCCTTGACAGAAGGACATGCACTTCAAGGAGGGGAAATGTTGATTATGCTCATGTTGGTCTCAAAGGCAACAAACCAAACAAGGCAAAGTGGATGGAGGTGGACAGAGTGAGGGAGTTGTACCCTCAACTTTTTAATAGGTAATTGAAGGCTTTTGGGGTCCAAAATCTTCCCAATGGGGAGGCGTGATCAGGGGCTCATGTCCCAAGTGTTGAAAATGCTCAAAAATGAAAGTGCTCAGAACTGGTTCAAACTTAAATGATCTGATAGATCTCATCCTCCTGATTTCGGTGTCGTGAATGGTTCGAAAAGTGGTCTCCCTATGCAGAAGTTATGTCAAACTAAAAATCGCCCAATAACCCTTAATTTTTGAATTTTTTTCAAAAAAAATTAAAACAGAATATTCTTGAGAATATTCCACAAAATATTCTTGGAATATTCCATTTGGGAAACCAATGGAAATGTGCCACATGGCATATAATATAAATGGTAGAGGATCAGTGGAATGAACCCTCGACCTCCCCCATACAAGCGTTACGGGTTACCAATGGAACAAAGCGGTGGGACTTGACAGGTTTTCCAACACAATGTTAATTGAAGTTTGAAGTTGTTTTATGGTGGGCTCAAAGGGGGCTAGCCCATAAGGGCCAACCCTCTCTTCACAGGACTGTTGCCCCAAAACTGTGGCCAAAACCACAAACCGACGGTTAAAACTCAACAGAAAGCTAGTGGTGGTCACATGTCAAGGCGAGATCCATGGTCCCACTGACCATTAACAACAAGTTTAGGCACGAAAACTGATGTAAACCACCAGTCCACCAAATATGGTCACATGCGTAGATTCTTTGGGCAGTTAACTGACGGTCAGGTCCAATTAGCAGTAGTTTCAGTGGTGGCACCAATTTTGGCGGCCCTGCCAACGTTGGCAGGCCTAACTAGGCCTCCACTAAAGTTAATTGGAGTAAATTAAGGGCCAGACAGGCAGTGGCGTAAATGAGCCATAACTTTAGCTAGGAAAGGCCTTTTGAGACGATTTTTTTTTTGACTAATCAGATGATTTTGAAGCCATTGGCACAAGTTAGAGAGTAATCAGAGGTCGTTTATAGGTTTTTTTTCTTTATGGAAGTTCTAGGAGCCACTAGGGCCTAGCATTGTGAGCGCTGTATTGGATTGCAGGTACCCATTGGATGAGAACCAATAGTGATTCCTGACTGATTTGAGCATTATGAATCCATTTTTATAGTCCATTTCACCTGTTAAGGCTTGTATTTAGTTGTAAAATCATTTTAAGCTTTTAATAAAATCAAGGACATGCCCATTTGGGAGCCTTGGACCCAGCAAATGTAGCCCAGAAGGGGTGAACTGCTTCATCATATGCTATTGCATCTGTGGTTGAGTTTTCTTTCAGGAAAAATCTATTTTAGTATGTTAAATAGATAACTGAATTAATCCTACTACACTTAAAAGGGTTATAAACTACATCAAAACTCATTTATTTTTAACTGCAAGACATCTACATCATTTGCACAAGTATATTTACTGAATTGAATACCTTGCTAAGAATTTTCAAGTAGTTTCAAATTCAGATAACATAATATTTAAAAAGACCTGCCCCCACACTCTCATAGGGAGCACCAGTGTGCTTGATATACAGAACATTTCCATCCGAGGAGGAAGAGGCAAAGAAAGAAAGTTGATCGACAATGACAATCTTCCCTTGATGGGGAAAATGAATCACGTGAAATAGGGAGGAGGCTACAACATGCATAGCATGGGTCCAGCTCCAGCGGAGTAGAAGACTGTAATTGAGATTGGGGTTAATAATCTCTACCTCGGCTTGCATTGTCCTACCTTCCAGAGTAATGGTAAGGTTAGGTAAGACACTGAAGGGTCACGAGTCGCACCCATCGAAAGCTTCCAAAGTGTTCGAAGATTGGTTCAAGGTAGGAGAACCAATGGCCTTCCAGCATGTGGTTGACATGATGCAGGTGGAAGCACCTTCATCGATGATAGTCTTGTGGATGGTATTCTCATTGATAATTACCTGAATGAGAAAGGAAATTTTATGAGGGAGACATAGAACATGGTTCTCTAGTTCGAAGCATATCAAATTGGAATCGATGGGATTGATACCCCCGATAACTGATGGTGCCTGACCCAAATCCTCAACAATATTATAGTGTTGAGCAGCTCGAGTGTTAGGATTGTGCGAGGATTTCTGTAGCACGCCTCGAGAGGGTGGCCGTATAGCATAATCAAGGTTATGGCACTCAATATGAAGAGGGCCAGAACTCGGGGCAAAAGAAGAAGGGGTGGCTTCTTTCTCTTTCCCAGCTGTTGGAGCAAGTGTTTGGTAATCTTTCAACCTAGTAGCCACACTAATAGGCGTACTCATCTGATCTTGAGGAAGTAGATGATTGGGGTTGGTCTACCATTTCAGTCTACTGAGACAGAAATGGCTCTTTGAGGACAACGATGGTCCCTTTGAGCAAATGACTAACTTCGGATCGTCAGGGACAATCCTTAGTGTAGTGATTTTCATTGCAAATGAGGGAGGGATACTTAGGTTTCCGTTGTGAAGATTCGTCGGCGAATGATTTGGGAGGACCCTATTTTGGGGCATCGACTTTAACCTTGCCTTTGCCTTTATTCTTACCTTTCGAGGATTTATTTGTTGTGGTAGATAGAACAGCGTGGACCTCAGAGGTTTTACCAGGGCCAGGAGGATTCTGGTAAGAACCACTAGGAATAGTATTTGAGAATGACTTTTGCTTGGAAGAAGATTTAGTAGGGGTATGGGATACTGAACCGATAACTCCATCGAAAGGAGATATAGCTTGTGATTTTGATGCCGCGGGATCAGATGATGGCCATGGAGCATCAGGTAATAACTCATACAAATTGTCAGACTGAGAGTAAACTAGATCTAAGTATTGGGCACGAGCAATGGCTTGCTCTTTAGTAACGCATCCACCCATAGTTATATCGCGAGCAATCGAGGCCATGAATGATTTAATGAACCATTCAGTGAGCAACTGATGAGCAATCTCAAATTTGATCAAGCAACATCTATGTCTCCGTTCATGGATGTGATCGTAGATGTGTGTCATCGTATCTTACTTAAGTGATGTGATCAAATAGGTGCCATTTTCATAACGAACCGACAACTAAAAATGTGTGAGGAAAGCCATGGCTAAAGAGTTAAAGTGATGGTAAGTACTTCGAGGAAGCTCAATGTAACACTTGGCTGCAGTGCTTGTGAGGGTTCATTGGAAAAGATGGCAAGGAATGGAATCGTCAACGTAAGAGTTTGAAGAGAACCAGAGGTGATATGTCATCACATGGGCCTGAGGATCTTCTTTTGCTTTCCCATCGAACTTTGGGCAATCGCTTGGTATCTTGGACGGCACCGGAGGCCAGTATGGCAAATGAAGGATGGGATAATTCATAAGGCGAGATACATCTGGTAACTCGAGTATGGCCAAGAATGGAAATTAGGTGTTAAATGCAATAGGAGGCCAGTAAGCGGGTCTGAACGAAGGAGCCCAACCCTGCTGGTAAGGATTTTGGCCATATGGCACCTGATGCAGCCCTCATTGTGGGTTACCTTGACCATAGGGAGGATTTTGACCTTGAATACATTGGAATTGTCTAGTCGTAGGTTGCTAATAAGCAACATATGGGTTAAAAGGTTGTTGAGCCTATTGACCTTGGACATATGGATATTGGACTTGTTGTCCTTGAACATATGGGTGATGAACCTGTTGTCCCTGAACAAGAGGATTTTGGACCTGATGTCCTTGGGCATAAGGTTGATACGCTTGTTTCCCTTAGACATAGGGATTTTGTACTTTCCACCCTTGGCTAGAAGGATTTTGGACCTGTTGACCTAGGACATTATGTTGAAAATGGAACAAGATGATGGAGCTTAGTGAAAAGAAGTCGCCTTCACTAAGTGTGCCCGCAGGCTATTTTTGGCGAAAAGTCTATTTTTAGACTATGTCTATTTTTAGACATATGGATCATGGTCTATGAGTTGCAGGATGTTATTTATGGATGATTGGTCATGTTGGTAAAAATAGATGGACCTTCTATTTTTAGACATATGGGCGGAGTATATTTTTAGACTGCCAGGCTAAAAATAGAACAGTCGAATATTATTAGCTCTTAATAATATTTGGACTATAAACATTATCTTATCCTCTTGGAGCACTTCAGTTTGAGCTACGAATGTGGCACATGCAGCTTCCAGAAGGAAATACATGTTTCTTATGGGTTACTTGAGCTATTTCATGAAGGACTTCAGTTAGAACTTCAGTGATTGAGTTATGTGGAGACAAGTGTTAGAGGTGAGTGAAAGGGCAAGACAACTATCAGTTGTGACTATAGTTGTGCATGAGATTTGCACAATCAATGGAATTATATTCCAATGAGGATTCAATGGTATATCAAGGGAAATACGAATTTGATCATCGTTCATCAATATTCTCATGTAGGATTGAGCAGTGGAGGAGGAAGCAAGCGGAGTGATTTGAGCCAGTGATTGATTCAGATCTGAGCTAGTTTGTGTTAACAGGTGAGATAGTACTGAGTACTTGCAAGGAGTATTGTACTATGTATTGTACATGTTCTCAATCAATATAATATACAGATAGTTGGGGGTTTTCAGCTTTATGCTTTCCCCGTGATATACTGTGTTGATATGTGTGATTGATGCTTCAATGTGTGCATGCAATTGTTTCTTAATACTACAAAATTGATGATCAACGTAGAGGAGGTTATGTATTATGCATGATAGTGTATAATCAGGATAATCTTTGTGAATAAGTGTCACATTATTCATGAAATTTCTACATGGTATCAGAGCTGGTTGATTTGTAGAAAACGTTCTACAAGATATCAAAGCGAGGATTGATCATCGGATCTATTATTCAGAAAGTGTTTACAATTTATTTCTTCAAGCAGAGTCTGTAATCGGGCCAGGTAGCCTCTGGATTCATCCTTCTTTTGGAAGGTGAGATATCCGGTGAATGCCCATACAGTCGATCTCTGTACAAGAAATACTTTGTTCTCACGAATTTTAGATCATAAGTGGTTGAGTTTTGAGCTGGTGGAATTCGAATTTGTAGCAGTGTTTTCTTGGTGTCAAAGTTGAAATGTTTTTCAACGGATTGCGATTGGAGTATGCCCTTGAGGGCAGCTCAAACTATATTGCATGGAAGGACAGGATGGAGGCAATGTTAGATGATAATGGGTTGAAGGAGTTCATAGATGCGGATGTCCCAAAACCTACTGATGCTGCTCAAGTTGGGGATTGGCAAAAGAAGACAGCAAAATGTCAAAGGATTTTGTTGGAGGGCATGAGGGATCACATTGTGTCCAACCTCCATGGAAAGGCTTCTCCATACTTGATGTGGAAAGCATTGACAGATCTATTCCAAAGCAAGAGCAACTAGACGAAGTTGGCGCTCAAGGATAAACTCAGAAACATAAAGTGTGAGAAAGGCAACAGTATGCCCAAGTATCTCACGAAGTTCACCCAATTCCGGGATGAGCTGGGAAGTGTGGGGGTGACTGTCGATGATGAGGACTTGGTGAGCTTAGCTCTCCTTGGTCTTCCGAAGAGTTGGCATTAATATCAAGACTCTTTCAATGGTCGAGATAAATTTCCAGGATGGGAGAGACTTTGGTCGGATCTTGTGCAAGAGGAGATCAGGTGGAATACTAGGGACGGATCTTCATCAAAGGCATCTGATGAAGAAAATTGCGCTTTGGCTGCCAAAGAAAAGAAGGAGAAGGTTTCTCTTTCTGAATCCAATTCTTCCAATGATGAGAAGAAGGTTGAAAAATCGAAAGTGCGATGCTTTCGTTGTCATGAGGTGGGCCATTATGCCTCAAATTGTCCACGGAGGAAATCCAAGAAGGAATCCGGGGAAGGATCTAAAGGTGAGGCACTTGCTTCACAGTTTGAGTTGGATTTCACACTCTTCGCATGCATGGTTTCATACATGGTGGGAAGTGGTTGGTTTCTTGATAGTGGAGCTTCTTTCCACATGATCAGTGACAAGAGTTTGTTCAGTACTTTGGAGGAGAAAGATCTCCAGATACTCATAGCGTTGGGTAATTATGAGAAGTATAGTGTCTCAAGTGTAGGCACAATTATTTTTCAGAGGGAGCATGGATCTCACTTTACCTTGACCGATGTCAAGTATGTACTAGGAATGAATAGAAACTTGGTTTCGATCGCGATGCTGGAAAACAGAGGCTATGATGTTGTCTTCGATAAGGGAAAGGTTTTCCTTAGACACATCATCACTAGACATCTGAAGCAGATTGGTTCACGGGTCAAGAACCTGTATGCTCTGGAGGTTCAAGATGCATGCAAAGCTTTGAGCAGCAAGGCAACTGATGGAGACTTGGTGGTTGAGAGGGAGGGTATATTACCTCTCAACATGTAGAGCCAGAAGAAGTCTCAGACAATGGTGGAGGAGCCACGATTGATGCAGCAGATTTAGGAGGTTGTGGAGCAACCACAACTGGGGAAGCTGAGAGGAGATCGAGTAGAGACATCTACTCATGCAGAGACCTCTAGTAGGGGGAAACTTCGAGCTAGGTGGGCTGAGGGATCA
>APFE030524971.1:233484-247455 GCA_000404065.3 Pinus taeda
AATGATTGGGTAGAGACAAATGCGGAATGGAGCGGAGAGAGAGCGACAGTGCAGGTAATCCCAAGACAACGCATAGCTAGCAGGCTGCAGCAATGCGAGAGGCACAAGTGTTTTGCATAGTGCTAGGTGGCACAGAGAGGTGTGCAATGGTGCGAGATGCATGGATATGTTGTAGTAGAACAGATGTCAGAGAGGGAGCACTTGTCAGCAGCAAGTAGAGCTTCAGCATCAAAGTATGTTCCTAGCCCAACAGAGGGGTCAGTTGGGTTGTTTTTTTTCGAGAGTTATAGGATAGGGGTTGCAGGTAATCCATATATTGTTGAGAGGGAGTGTTGAAAATGCAACAGGATGATGGAGCTTAGTGAAAAGAAGTCGCCTTCACTAAGTGTGCCCGCAAGCCATTTTTGGCGCAAAGTCTATTTTTAGACTATGTTTATTTTTAGACATATGGATCATGGTCTATGAGTTGCATGATGTTATTTGTGGATGATTGGTCATGTTAGTAAAAATAGATGAACTTCTATTTTTAGACATATGGGCGGAGTCTATTTTTAGACTACCAGGCTAAAAATAGAACAATGGAATATTATTAGTTGTTAATAATATTTGGACTATAAATATTATCTTATCCTCTTGGAGCACTTTAGTTCGAGCTACGGATGTGGCACATGAAACTGCCAGAAGGAAATACGTGTTTCTTATGGGTTACTTGAGCTATTGCATGAAGGACTTCAGTTAGAACTTCAGTGATTGAGTTATGTGGAGTTGAATGAGGAGTTGTGTTCAGTTTGACTTAGTTGAACTAGTTGTATTTAGTCTAACTAACAAATACACTAGTGATGAGTGTTGTGAATTAATTATTAATTAAATCACTAATTATTAACTCATAAATCAACTAAAGAATACATCAGTTAACTCAGTGCATGGACAGTTCAATGGAGACAAGTGTTAGAGGTGAGTGAAAGGGCAAGACAGCTGTTAGTTGTGACTATAGTTGTGCATGAGATTTTCACAATCAATGGATTGAGTATTGCCAATGAGAATTGTGTGGTATATCCAAGGGAAATATGAATTTGGATCATTCATTCATCAGTATTCTCATGCAGAATTGCGCAGTGGAGGCAGGCAAGCAGCGGAGGAGATTTGAGCCAGTGATTGATTCAGATCTGAGCTAGTTTGTGTGTAACAGGTGGAGATAGTACTGAGTACTTGCGAGGAGTATTGTAGTATGTATTGTTACATGTTCTCAATCAATATAATACACAGATAGTTGGAGGTTTTTATCTTTATGCTTTCCCCGTGATATACTGTGTTGATATGTATGATTGATGCTTCAATGTGCACATGCAATTGTTTCTTAATACTGCAAAATTGATGATCAACATAGAGGAGGTTATGTATTATGCATGATTCCAAAAATAGTGTATAATCAGGATAATCTCTGTGAATAAGTGTCATATTATTCATGAAATTTCTACACATTAGGATTTTGGGCCTGCTACTGTAGGACTTGACCCTGGCCTTACCCTTGTAAGGGTTGACCCTGCTGATATGTATACAAGGGTTGTTGTTGCCCAAGTTGGTTTTTTTTGTTGCAAGGGTTGACCTTGCAGCTGCAAAATTTGTCGCTGGGGCTGCAGAGGTTGGCCTTGCGAGGACATGGGCTAGGAGGTGTGCAGAGCATATTGCATTTGCTACTGCATGGTTTGTTGCAACTGTTGCAAGGGTTGACCTTGCGATTGTTGCAGTTGACCTTGTTGTGGGATCATTTGCCCTTGTTGTTACGAAGATAACCCTTGCTGAAAAAAAGGTTTCCCTTGTTGTTGTAGAGGTTGTCCTTATTGTTGCAAGGGTACTTGAATAGTGCCGGGAAAATTTCTGAACTGAATTTGGCCGTAGCCACCCTGGAAGGTGGATGGGCCAGGCTAAATGTACTGCCCAGACTAAAGGGAGTAAGGTTGATTAACCATTCCTTCATAACCATATGGAACGTAAGGAGTTTGGAATTGGACTTGAGCCTCATAGGGCTGTTGATACTGAACGTTGCTTGATCTAGACGGACCAATGGGATTCTGAACCTGTTGGTATTGGACATTACTTGATCTAGGAGGATCAGTAGGGTTATGAATAACACGATAAGAAGGCTAGTTGATATCAAGCATGTGAGCTTGTGAGCCACTCACATTGGCGGCACCTGACACCATAGAAACATTTAGGTTCCCCCCCCGCAAGCGGTGGCACAACCTCGCCACTAACTAGAGGGATGGAGGAACTGATGGAGACATTCCTCGAAACCACAGAGTGAACCAGACGGGTGACTGGGACTTACAATACAAGGGGGTTTGGAACGATGGGTTGCACCAGGACTAAGTTAATAGACTGTTGGGAAGTCATGTTCACAATGAACAAATCTGAAGTGGGCATGGTTCCTGACGCCCAAATAGGGTTATGGTAAAGTGATGAGGCACTGGGTGTACTCGAAACCAACTATGCCAAAGACACATAATTAGGTAGAAAATTGGCAGGAATACCCCCTGTATAGGGGAAACCTTCAGGAGAAAAAGGATGCTCTTCCTCCTTGACAGTGTGTAGAGTATAAAATTCTGACTCCTCTGGAGAGGTGACTGACGTGTCACCTTCGGGTTCCATAACTGAGAACAAATGAAAATGAATGGTCGAAGAAGTATGAGGGGATAGTTCCAAAGGAAAACCCAACTGGTCATACAGACTGTAAGGACATTGCGGTGATATCACAATAGGGTCAAACAGAGGTTTCGGAGGGTAGAGAACCAGTCCAAGCTAACCGTTAGTGGTTGGAGAGTTCTCAGGAGTTTGAATGGGATTGTCCAGAGATTCTCGGCCAAGATCAGCAGATGACCCAGTGTTGAAAGTAGGTGGAGGACGAGATGACAAAGGTTGAATGCTCGGAACAATTCTGAGTTCAACACCTTGGTCCTCGAGTGACTCTGGTAACTCAGGGAATGACTCTTCAAACAATCTTTTAGATGGAGGAGAGGAAGAGGAACTGGGTGAACCAGATGGCTCAGCCATGATGACCTTTGTCTTAGTCAACAGAAAAAATAAACTTCAAGGCTTTAAAATTTTCTTTTAAGGGAAACTCACTATTTGGTCTCACAAAATACTAGCAGGCTGTTATCGGATCATGGGCAATAAATTATTAAGACGCATAAAAAGACTAGTGCTCTTTCATTTTCTAAGAGTCGAGAAAGAAACAAAGATGACTCTATCACTTTCGGTTGGAAACGAGCTCAAAAGTACAAGTGCTTGAATGATCTTTTAAGTTTAATGAGTCAAAAAGATCAAAGTACTTCTCTGGATGATATAGGTAAACAAGTTTACCAGGCAACCGTGAACTATAGAACTGAGAAGTACAAGTAGGCAATCTCCACTAATGTTGTATTCGGTGTACCACGTTTGCAAGGTGGTCGACTCGGCTTCCTAAGGATAAAGGATTGCAGCCTAGAGTGGTCTCTCGTTATATACTCGATGGTATGGGGAGCACAAATCCATACTAGCGATATCTAATACTGAAGCTAATGACAGCTGCAAGGTTTAAAGACACTGAAACACATCTCTAGCCTAGACCTTCTAGATATGATTGTTAAATGTCAAATGTGCCTTAGGTTAATTGAATTCATTTTAAATTTTATCTTGAGTTATGTTCCAGTTTTCAGGTCTTAGTGATGCGACTCGAAAAACCTCAAATGCAACTAAATGAGACAAGACCCTTTCAATTCGATGAATTTCCTACACTAGAGAGGGTAGAAACTACACAATCAAAGGCAAACAACCAAGCAAATGAAAGCAAAATGATCTTTCACTACTTCACTTTTCGAGAAAATAAACTAATGCAAAATGCATTCCAATTCCTAATTTCCTGACAAGCACATTTCTAACAGTCCTTTCAAAAGAAAAAGAAAAAAATATTTTCCTTTTTTCAAATGCCAATGAAATCATAGTCCCTAATGATGCAGGCTAGTATAGCACAATGATGCAACAAACTAGAATTTCATAATTTTCATGAAACAACAAAATAAACTTTTTGCATACAACACTTCAATGAAAAAGTTTCGAGACAATTAGCTCTTCAAGCAAATGAAAACATGAAAATAGAGACTCATTCAGACTAATGAAGTACTGACTTTACCAAGCATTGTAATCTATGCTAGAAAAGAAATGTTTAGACAAGCAAACAAAAACTTTTCAAACTTGTGTGATGGAGGTGAAAGTCATGAAAGGACCGCAAACGAAATGCAAGGAGTAAGTACACCTACAACTCAACTCACTGATTTCACAAACAACTGAATGGATGACAATCTAGATGCCCTAATTTCATTGACCACCCAATGACTCAAGAAATCAAGTAGAAAGATGATAAGCCAACAAGAAAACAAAACCAAATGAAAAGCAACTTTCTAGTCAGGGAGAAAATGGTCTAAAAGGCTTACGGGATCAAAATCATGAGAGAAAAACACATTGGCCATGATTGGGGACAAACCCTAATCTTTACTTACAGGCATCGGCATGACTGCCTAGCTGACAACAAGTGCCATAGGCTAGTCAGCGCGAATATTTCTTAGCATATCGCACTAATCATTGCAACTGTCAGCGGATTAAGTGCGCTGATTGAGAGAGCCGAGAAAAAAATATAAAAAATTGAAACAGGGACCAGATCTGCTACTATAATTTCAAAATCAAGCTAGTAAGTAGGAGAAAAGAAATAGAACCAAAGGGAAAAAGTGGAACTATAAAATTTCACACGAAATCATGAAATATAAGACAAACAAAAGGATTGGATCCCCAGTGGAGTCACCAATTTGTGGTGAAGTAAAATTATAAGTGCAGACAGAAAAAATTCCTCTATCCCAATAAGGGGTCTAGCCACAACTGATACATTCTATGGAAGATTTCCTTAGGTTAGAACCAAATAAGAGGGCCTACCTCTTAGTACGCTTATGCTGTTTGATGACGTCCTTGCTTGCTTGCTCCAACTATCTCTCGCTTCCTTCTTCAAACCCCTGAAACAAGTAAACAACAACAAACAACAACCATGATAATAGACAAATTGTAATTCAACCTACTTAACAAATCAAGAAACATTAAGCCATGAATATGTAAGATTAAAAATCATGTAGGAAATCAATTGATAGTTGCATATATATTGAATCAAGAAGAGATTACAATCATTGTCTTGATGTTTTCGTTCTCCTCTGACAAGACCAGGTTCCCACACACTTCTGCTAGCATTCCATGATGGCCTCAACAACAATAGTTTTAAGGCTCTTCCCTTTAGGCTTCACACTAAACCAAAATCACACTTCTCCCTCACACAACTAGAGAGCTACAACTATGAATATATTGTTGTTTACTCCAAACTTAATTAGCACTAGCACACCAACATTAACACTAGCTTGTGCTCGGGAAAAAGGGAGTTTTATATAGGATGAATGGATGGGAGATGGATCCTCTTCTCATGGGAGAATATCTTATCCCTTGAGGTAGTTCTATCATTATAGGGGAAAGGAGCCCAAACTGACATCCTCGACCCCATCCGGCCAAACCATTTACTAGACTTTTGTTACGAAGCTTCTAGAGCTGGAAGCTTCGCTCTTTATTTAGAACACTTTCCATAAGAGGACTAGCACAACTGGAACAAAGCTCAATCGCTCTGGTCGGCACTAGGGATAGTGCTAATCCCTACATATCGGTGCAAGGAAGACAAGGGCCATTAGTGCCATTCTTGTAAACTGCACAAAATAGAAGTTTCAGGGAAAATGGTGCCAAAAGAAATTGATCTACTCATGAAGAGGGACATAATGGGATTTTCTTCATTAAGGGAAAGCATGTAGGGTTCACTGTAAAGTTCCTCCTAGATCAAGGAATGGGGAGTACAAGGATAGTGACAAAATGTTGTGTAACAGTCCTGGCAACAGAACTAGTTGTTGGCTTAGGGGGTTCTGACCCAGGTTCACAGTTAGTTGTGCCAACCAACAAAACCCTACACTACTAGCCCTTTCAATAACAACCTATGTAGCATAGGCTGTAGTCTCACTTGAAGCAGTATGGGGGGATGCAAGAACCAATTTTCTGCATCTAGAGACTAGTGTGATGTCTTCCAATGCCTCAGATCTGCCTCCACGCATATCGATACACTCTTAGGACTCGTTGTTGTGCTTCTATCAAATAGCCTTCGAACCTTCGCAAAGGTCTACGATCCATCCTTGCGAACCTTTAACAGTAAATTTGTCTACTTACATGCACCAGAGAGCAGTCCTAAATTAGGGTTCACACATATTTACTTAATTTATTAATAAACATCAGAGAATTCATCAGAGTCTTCGCGAAAGTACTAATACATGCATTGTGTACATCATTAACACTTATTCAAGAGAATCGTGTAGCATTCAATCAATATTCCATAAAACACATCATTCATCGACAACATGTAATATTAACTTAAAAAGAGATAAACAGAAATACACAAGAATTCTTTGGAAACTATCTTTATTGAACTCCAATTCAAGGTTACAAACTCAAAACTGCCCTATGCACACAGCTGCAGGGGTCCACACACTCAGCTGCGGAGTATACCTTGTCCTCTACACACTCAGTTGTAGATCCTTTCTTCTATCTTACCCACTTATCTTCGCTATTACTTCCCCCCTACTCTACTTCAGTCTCCCTTAGACTCTATATGACACACCTATTTATAACTTTTTCATACAATGCCATGGTCCGTGGACCATGGGTGAATCTAAAAATCGACTCAAAATTTACATAAAACAAGGGGATAAACCATTTTGACTCCTATTCATTTACATGATCTGCATCAAAACTTGGATTATCTTAACCCCAAAATTGACCCAGGGGACCCCATTCCAACAAAAACCATGTGCAAATTTGAGTCCCATTCAGCTAGAGTCTCAAAAACCTCTTGTGACCCTGTCATATGCTTTTTTGCACCACTGTCAATGTACCATCCATCCTCAGTGACAGTACCTCACAAGAAATGAGAAATCATACCAAAGTCCTCCTCTTCCAATCTCTTAAAGAGATCATATATCTCAACAAAATTGGAAACACCGATGACCTGCTTTCCTTTCTTCTTATCATCATTTACCTTCTTCTTCATCAGACATGTTGATGAAAAAGACCCATCTCACCATAGTTGAAACACTTGACTTTACTCAAGTAATTTTGCTTTCCCTTCATTCACACTGCAAGTGCCATGTCATCATCTAAAGCCTTCGTCTTCGGATGCAGATTCTCATCTCGCAACTCTTTCTAAATGAGTTCATCCCACATCCTATCCCATTTTGGCAGCTTCTCCCTGGAAACAGTCCCTTTGATGAAGGTTATCCAATCCTTGGTGAACCCTTTCAAGGAAATCCTTACCATATCTCCATTTGAGGTAGACACACTAATGGCAGCAAGCTCATCTTTGACCTAAGAAAATCTCGTCAAATAAAAGTTCACCCTTTCACCCTTTATCATCTTGGTGGAATTCAACTTATCCTCCAATACCAATACCTTTATCTCATTCTTATTCTGGAAGAAATTCTGAAGAGCCATCCACTTCTCATGTGCATTTTTCTTCCCAAAAAAATGAGGTATTAGGGCATCCTTCACACCATGTAGGATGATCAATCTCGCCCTCGCATCCAAATCTTCATATATTTCCAACTCCTTAGGGTGGGTTGGCTTCTTGATCTCTTTCTCGGTGAAATCCTAGAGTCCGTTGACCTGCAAGACCAACTTGATCGTTTCCTTCCAAGGACTATAATTGGAAAACCCCTCCAAATTGTCTTCATACCAGAGACTTGCCTACAACTTCGACATTGTAGTGAGCGCTTCACTTACAATGTGACCAACTCCCTCTCATGCTATACTTCACTGCGCACAAATCTGATTTAATTACTTCTAAAGTAACTTAGACACACTCTTCTGATATCATGTTGAGTTTCCATGACCTTGGGTCTAGGTTAGAGCCTTAAAATCATTGATGCTACCAAACCAAGAATCTCAACCATAAACTACTTTGCACAACGGAAATATAAAGCAGTAAATCACACATGCAAAAATCTACACAGTTTTTAACAAAATTGTACAATATGTACAATCCCAATCTTCATTATATTAAACAAAATATGAATAATACAATAGTCTATGGTATACAATATACAAGGGTAAAAAAAATTGTGCAACTTCGTTGTCGTAGCTTGTCCTATCGGTCCTTCACTTCCATACTTCTCACTAGTAGTGCCTTAGTCCATCAAGTCCACTACACATCAAGACTCCAAGAGGGTTTCCACATAAAAATGTTGCAAGTCACTTCTGCTACATGTACACGGGCTCATCAAACTTCTCTCTAGGCTAGCGAATCCCTGAGCTCCAATGTGCCTTCTAGTAGCCTCTTTCGTCCATCAAAGAGCTACTGATAAGGCTGCATTATTCACCCAATCATGCACCAACAACGTCCTTCTTGTATTCTTCTTTAGGGCTACTTTGGGTAGTCAACGCACTGCCCTCTAATCAGATCAATGGCACCCAATCATGTCACTGTCAATTCCTCTCCTAGGAAGACTTTTCACCTCCTCGAAAGATCCTCCACATGGCATCAACGAGCTGCTATGTCACGATCCAATCTTGTCAAGGATTTGGTCCAACACTCCTCCACAAAATTTTGTTTTCCTCCACTATTTTCTTGATGCTCCTACAATTCTGGTTAGGGCACAATATACATCCCTTAACCCTCCACGTTGTCAGCAAAAACTAGCCCTTAAGGGTTGCAGCCTGCCTTGGAGAGTCTTTGCTCATTCCACGCTATCCTCTGAAGGTTCTATCGACCTCAACACAATCCTAGAATACCTCCAACTACTTACTATGGCCTACGGCCTAACACAATAGTTTGTTGTAGCTCTTGGCCCCCTCCAAAATATGCTTAAACAACTCCTAAATAACAACGTAGTGTCCCTCTTCTCCTCGGCCTAGTATCCCAGCACTTCAGCCCTCAACACATCTAGCTTCCAACTTATTTTTACCACATAATATTCCCTCAACCCAATCTGCACTCATGTCCAGAACTTGGCCTCCAAACATACCTATCAAAGATATCTTGAAGTAGACCTTCTTCCACATTGTCCCTTGACTTCTCTTTGTTGTGGTTGGCCTCCAAATTTCAGAGCTATCTTGGATGAATGTTGCATAAGATGGATGTGTAAATGAAATCACTTCACCCTCCTTTTATATCCATATGAGGGGCTCCAACTAATTATTGAAGAGACCCATCTATTGGACAAATTTTACATCAATCCTACATGACTTGAAAACCAATAATTACTAGTCAACTTCATAAATTCATAACTTTGTTTCTAAAGCTCCAATTTGAGTGATCTTTGGAGCGCTAGAATCATCTCCCTAAGCTCTATCACCTCCAATTTTTACAAGCTCAAATTAATCATAGTTTTAACCCAAATCCCGATGGGTGAAAACCCCATACTTGGGTTCCAAGCCCAAAAGGTGCCCTTATGGTGCTTCGCCCTCCAAACCCTAAACCATAGGGCTTGCACTACCTCCCAAGCTACATAAATCAACACTCCCTCTTAGTGAGGGAGGTACTTCCAATACTTGAAACAAGAAGATGAATAAGACAACTTGAAAAATGTTTAAATAATCAACATTTTAAAAAAATTATGTACCCTCAGGACATCAAAAAATTTAGTGTGTCAAAAATATGCCTTAAAAAAATTGTTGATGTCTTTCGAAATGAGCATGAAAGTCACCAACATTTAAAAAACATTATCCACGCTTAATACTTTCAAAAATTTAAAGTGTAAAAAATAAGCCCTCTAAAAAAAAGGGGTTGATGTTGCATCAACACTTTTCAAAATAAACATGAAAATCACTAACATTAAAAAAAAAATGTTCAAACTTGATACATAAGAAAATTTAAAGTGCCAAATATATGATCCAAAACAAATTTGTATTATGAATAACCAGTTTTTAAAATCAGGTGATTTTTTTGCTACCTCAAAAAAATGGGTATTCAATAATTTTCTCGTTTGATCGGTAACTATGTTGCATCTAAATATGGTTAGTTTACACTTGGCACCACTACACTAGGTGTTAAGTTGTTGTTTGTTTCTCTTTTTCTCCTATCATCCCCTTTTAGTCTATTGAGTCATCTTTGTCTTGACATCATTGCACTCCCTAGGAATTTTTCAAGGAGACTTCGTGGCCTTTGCCCCTAGTTTCCTTTAGGACATTTTACTTCTCCCCATCGAGTTAGAGTTCATCCTCCTAGTCCTCCATTGAGTCCTCATTCTGACTCTAGTTTTTCTGATTATTATAGTTCTTCCTTTTGATTCCATGTCTTCCCAACCCAGTACTGCCACCATGTCAAGCACCAACGTGGGTGCAGGAAACCAAGGTGGTGACCAAGGTAACCCCACAAGTGGAACCTCTAGTGGTATAGTCACTCCTACTCCATTACTTCCTTTTATGGTTGGTTTGAGCCTCCCTAATTTCAGCTAGATTGTTAATGACCCTCTTCTCCATGACCCCAGTTGGTCTGCTATGCCTACCAAGCTTCCTTAAGACATCCCCAAGTTCGAAGGTAATCCTAGATAAGATCCCATAAATCATGTTTTCTCATTTCATATGTGGTGTTCATATAATTCCATCATTAAAGACTCCATTTGTCTTCATTTTGTCCAACACACCCTTAATAGATTTGTTGTTAAATGGTATGTGGACCAACCACATGCTTCCCATTCCACCTTCGTGACTCTAGCCATATTTTTTATTTCATACTTCCAGTTACCCCTCTGATATGACACTGGTATCGAACTCTTGACCTCTTTCTGTCAAACTTCTTCCACCCTCTTATCTGACCATGTCTAAGAATGGCGTAGAAGGAGGAGCATCTGTAAAGCTCCTGAATTTGAAGACCATGTCTATATGCATTGGTTCCTTAGATCACTTTTGGCCCCCATTCGTAAAGTTGACACCTCCCACTTACCCTAGTCTAAGGAAGATGCACTCAAAGTAGCTTTGAAATATGACTTTCTCTATGCACAATTAGGATATGTTTATATTGTCATTCGAGATATGCCTTGGCCTAGTTCTGCTAATACACTAGGGGCATCTCATGCCACTGATGGTATCATTGGATCTATTTCACACTCTCCAACTCCACCATATCCTCAAACTCACATGAGTTATCGTAAACCCCGGGGGGGCCAGTTCCACTTACACCTATCCCCCTCCTACTCCTTCCCATGGCAACTCTTACCAAGGTTCAAGCATGTCATACGCATATCACCATCCACATCAGTCGATGCCAAAGCCAGTGGTTGCTTCTCCTAGTTTTCACAATGTTGCCTCCAATAATTTATGTCCTTATGCACCGCCTAGTGCTCCATCCCCTCTGGCACCAATTCCCCAACCTCCCATGCCTCCTCCACCTCTGCCACAACGAAAACCACCCCCTCAAGGTCAAGTGTATGCTTAGCAGAGTGCAACCAATCCCACCAACCCCAAGAAAAAGAATAAGGGGAAGGGAAACCCAAACCAACCATCTCAAGGCAACCAAGGTCCACCACCTAATTCCCCTCAGGGTGACCATCCTACTCCCGCAACCCAGCAACAGGGTAGACAACCCAAGAAAAACAAGGCTCTTCATACGAATAAACCATGTGCTTTTTGTGGCATTTATGGCCATTGTACTCATGAAGGTCCCATATTGCATCAGATGCACCAAGCATGGGAAGCTCAAGCAGTTGCTTATAGAGGACCTCAACCTGTAGCGCCACCTCCTCCCCCTCCTACTTCATCGCAACTGGTTGTGCTTACCAATCCTTTTCCTCATCAGGGATATATATCCGCCCAACCCAAATAGGGTAATGCAGCTCCTCCACCTACATAATCTAGACTGAACAATTACCAGATTCTCGTGATGAATTCTAACAAAGTCAACGCTAAACAAGTCAACCTCTAGACTCGATCATGCCAATACGATAAGCCCCTTACAAATCAATGTCTGATTCTTAACCCATAGTATCCACTAAGCCTTTGTCATCACCAAATACCACCTTACAGACGCTTCCACCTAAATTTGAGTTTCCCCCGAAGATCCCCAAAGGTTCATTACGTCAAAAATGTTGCTTCTGCTAAAGCCTCCCATACCTATAGCATAGTAGATGACTTACGCAATCTCTTATTTCCATGTCAACATTGGAATTCCTCTAGACATGCCCATCCCAACGAAAATACAAACTCTCTACTTTAGGCATTGTGGATCCTTATGATGATCATATGATTGTCTTTGATTTAATAAATTTGAACATCCCCCCTTCCTTCCCTAGTTTCCTTTCAAAGACCAGTCTCCAAAAAGAATGCTACAATCCAGCGGTGTATCATAGATGAAGGTACCTCCACATGTGTGATGGACACTAGTGTTTGGAAGCAACTCAGATCCCTTGACCTATCCCCATCAACTATCACCCTTCGTGCTTGGGGCGGTCATCCCTCATAGCCCCTTGGTTTGTATTGCAACTTTCCTATCACTATTGATAGCAAGACTGTCTTAATTGATATCAAAGTCATTGATCTTCTATTAGATTATAAGATCTTGTTGGGTTGTAGTTACACCTATGCCATGTATGTTTTCGCATTTGTTGACTTTCGCAAGGTCTGCTTTCCCCACAATAGAAATATCGTCACTATCGATCAGTTGACTTGTTATGACCCTTAGTATCAAACATATCCTTATACCATTATGTCATCAATTACTATAAATAAGACTATCACTTCATTTATTGATGTATCTCCTAGAGTCTATAAATATTCCATGCTGCTTGGGGCTTATTATGCCCCACCGCCTACTCCTTCTGAGCCTAGTTCGTCTAGTGTTTGCATGCTTCAGGCATCACGGACTGGCCATAAGAAATCTGGTATGCCTTCATTACAGCCATCTCTTCCACAACCTCCTACTCCTAACTCAACCCAACCTTTAGGTAAAATTCCTTATAGTTCATTTCCTTCTACTAGTATCTCTCTCACTCCTTTTCAACCCAGAATTGTTCCCTCAGGTCTTAACCATCTCGAAACAGTTCCCCAGGTCATTACCCTTCTAGTCAGACACCTTTCTTATTCTCGCCTCCTAGAATCTATCCTACCCCTGTCATGGCAATGTTGAATTTACCTAACATTATCTTGGGGATCCAAATCTGGTACATTGATCCTCGCATAAACACTCCTCCTAATCAACTCAAACCTTATACAACTTTGACCCTGGATCAACCTATTATTCCTACCCCTTCCTTTGCTTCAGATCCAAAATAACCTCAACAGCAAGCCAATCCTATTGCAAAATCATCTGGTGAGGGGGGAAATCCCAGAAAAGGGGAACCAAAGACAAGGCACCCCAAACAACTCCAGCTCCTCCTAAGCCTCCAAATCCTACTCCTCCATGGACTTTGTGTAACGTTGTTGGGCACGCTACCAATAATTTTCCTGAACTTCCTCATATAAAAAATGTGGTGTCTGATACCTTTCTTGACTTTAACATTCCTGAGGTCCATGTCACCTTGACCAAGTTAGCTAAGAAGAACATATCCTTGTGCACGAATCACCCTTGTTCTTTGTGCAACAACTATGGCCATTATTCCCATCATTGTCCTCGTCTCAAATATTTTCTTGATACACTTCAATTGCTTTGTGAGTTAGATGTCGCTCGTAGTAATTCCGCTATAGGTTTTAACCCCGTATAGAAATTACTTGCATAAGAAATATAAAACACAGAAAATAAACAATGCAAGAGCATAACACATATACACAGAGATTTTCCCCTAGATCCCAAAATCGGGACTACCAACTTGATTTTTCATTATGTTCCTTTCAATTTTGTAATACATATTTATACATGTTGAAGCATCCAATACCATGGAC
>APFE030524983.1:0-14104 GCA_000404065.3 Pinus taeda
AGTCTAGCTAGTTGTGAGGCCATCTGGCTTCGCAAGATGTTGTTTGGCTTATTTGGTCAGCCGTTGAGACCTTCAGTGATTTACTGTGATAACCAGAGTTGCATTAAACTCACGGAAAATCCAGTATTTCATGACAAGTCAAAGCATATCGGGATCAGATATCATTTCATCAGAGACTATGTTTAGAAGGGAGTTGTGAAGCTTGAGTATATTTCCACTGATGAGCAGGTAGCAGACATTCTTACCAAAGCCTTACCACGGGGCAAGCATGTTTACTTCAGAGACAAGATGGGTGTGGTGAGGAACACTTCCTCGGTAAGAGGGAGTGTTGAAATTTGGTACCGGAGGACAGGT
Source organism: Pinus taeda (assembly GCA_000404065.3). Lineage (NCBI taxonomy): Eukaryota > Viridiplantae > Streptophyta > Pinopsida > Pinales > Pinaceae > Pinus > Pinus taeda. Next base: position 355 of record APFE030524983.1, read on the forward strand.
GGTTCCCTTAGGCTTTGATCTTTGGCCTAGGGAAAAGTGTCCAAAAGATTTTAATTTTTCTCCTAAAGTGACTTTATAATTTTTATAAAGTTAAAATCTAATTTAAAAGTGACTTTAAGTGATAAATTTACTAAGTCTAATTTTAAAGTGACTTTTATAAAGTCAATGAAAAATTAGAAAGGAAAAGTGACTTTGGAAATAAATGACTAAGTGGGTCTTTATTAAAGTGGGGTGAATTAAAAAATAGAAAGTGAGATTTAAATAAGCATTTAATCTCAGCCATTGATCTAAATCTATTTCAGCCATTGGATTTAGGGATCACCCAAAAGTCACTTGGATCACCCAAAGTCATTTGGAGTTATATTAAGGGAGGAAAAGGAGGAAAAGATTACATTCGATTCAATTCTTTCATGAACAGATTGAGAGAAGGAGAGCAAGAGAGCAAGGGAGATTTCTGGACAGTGAGCTGCGGAGTATCAGCAGTGGAGTTTCAGCAGCGGAGTTTCAGCAGTGAAGTTTCAGCAGGGCAGTTTTTCAGCAAGGCTGAGTTTCAGCAAGGCTGAGATAAGTTGTAAAAGTTTGCTTGCTGATTTTTGCTGAATATTTTCTTGCTGTAAAAGGGTTTTTTTCAGAAATAAAGAAGAGCTCTCAAACTGGTTTTCCCCAAGAGTTGTAGGGGGTTTTTCCAGGGTCACATTGACCAAAAATATCAGTGTTTTAATGGTTGTTTATTACTGCTGATTTTTATTTCTGCAATTTTCAGCATTCTGTAAAATTTCTAGAATTTGTGTTTTCAGCAAATTTATTTTTTTCAGCTTGTTGAATGTATGGTTATGGGAAAGGGCATTTAACTACATGAGAGAAATAAGGAGAAACTGAAAACCGGGGTGGGAAAACAGAAATTTTAACAATAATGTAAACAATCAAAAAGAAACAAACAAATAACACCACTGAAGTGATATCAGGCTCTCGTCAACAAGCAAAGTACCAAGCACTCAATTTATCGAAAAGGAAACCTTCTAATCAGAAACCTCCAAGGTAATATAATGCTAAGTAAGATTTCAATTTCAGATAATTTATTAGTCTCTTAAAAAACGCTCAAGTCAATATTTGTAAGCAACCATCTTTCTTCAGCAGTAATAACAGAACAGCATAAGAAATGAAGAAGGAAAACATGTCATTTGCATAGACTGTATAAATCAATTTTCGCACTGTTGACCACTGGAAAGGTACTTGATGATTATATGAAGACTCCATGCGCAAGGATGTACCAAAGGACACTTGTACCATCAGATATCATCAGATCACCAAAGTTTTTTAACTCTGCTTCTTCTTCTTATCATTTTCTTCTTCAGTGCTCAAATTCCACAACCCTACGGGGATATTGTATAAATGTCACTAGCATGATGAATAAAGCCATGTAACAAGCCTAGAGTGTTGGGACTTGATCAGCGAGTGAGTACACCTTGGAGCGTTTTTTTTAACTTGGTTAATTATTCATGCTTTTTAGCGGCGAATAATTTTCTAGGTTTTCTCACTCACCGCATTACCCCAAAGTCGGGGTGACAGTTTGAAAGTTGAGCCCCTAATGCATCTTAATGTCTAGAGTCAATGTATATTACCATGCTAGGTCATCTCTGAAATTTCGCCAAATTTGACTAAGTCTACGTACGATTTTTTAATAATTAAAAAATTCTCGCAAAACAAGACTTTTTAAATATTTTCTATTAAATTATGTAAATAAGTGGTCTTTGAAAATGTCTAGGGCATGTGACTAATCAAAATTCATCCTCAAAGACCTAGCATTATACTAGGACCCCTTTGAGGGTCAAAAATGACCTATAGTCCCTCATAAGGCAATTTTTCTAATGTCAATTGCAAAAATGAGGGAAATTTTCAAAAAAATAATAATAATTGGAAAAATTTACAAATTTTTCCAAAGTCAAAATAAGTCAAATTTTGACATGGAAATTAAGTGGAGAAACAAATGGTGATGTAGTAGCCATGTGGGGCCCACCACAAATGCACAATTCTAGTCAAAGTCAATCAAGTCAAAGAGGGCCCATGTTGAAGCACAACGTATTTGTACATTTTAATGTTTTGATTTAAGGTGGTGCACATTAGAAGTCAAAAAGGGGACGAGAAATATTGAAGTGGGACACATTAAGATAATTCCAAAATTAAAGGGGGACAACAAAAGTGACATGGCAAAACTTGTCCCCCACTTGGTCATACATATACCCCTCTCATCCAAAAGTGTAACATATAACAGATTTTTTTGTCGTAGTCTAACGAGCCGGAGGAATTGCCTGGAAAGTTATAGACATTCCGGTTATATTTAGAGAAAATCCGGCTAGGATTTGTGTAAATCCAAGTTATAGTTGTTAAACTTCAAAATTGTAGGTGTCCTAAACGTTTTTGATGGTGTTGAATCCATTTCCACCATTAAAAACATGATTAAACATTGTCTCTACAAGATTTTTTGAAATTTTTTTGCCCGGATTCTGACCACTTTTGGCCATCCGGGCAATTCCTCTGCTTCGATAGACAACTCCAATTTTTTTTGGCATATTTTGGTCACTATATTGGGGGACAACAAAAGTTACATGGCAGACCTTGTCCCCACATTCTCCTACATGTGATCCGCTACCAGCCAATGGAATGTTACTTGTCCACCACAAAACTCCACGCAGGCAAGGAAAAAGCAGTTACACAGATCCAAAATTGTGAGGATTTGATTTGGAGTTATGCCTCCACCAGAATACACCTACCTTCCACTTGTACAATGCCAGACCACACAAGGATCTACTTTCCACTTGTACAATGCCAGCCCACACAAGGATCTACGCACAGCAGTTAAGGCTACATGCTGGTAGCCACACACAGAGATACGCACAGCAGGCACAACAGTTAAGGTTACATGCTGGCAGCCACACACAGAGATATGCACTGCAGATCAGCTAATTATACAGTCAACGCAGCAGTTTGTTGGCATGGATTGCAAAGTGTCACAACATGGTTCTTGATTGGAGATTCGTTGGGAATTGGCTCCCCCATCCACCTACCACCAGTCACACATGGAAGCTGCAGAAAAGGAATACGGTGCCCAGCTAAAGGAAATATGCATAGATTGTGAAAACGCCACTTACAGCACCTTTTTCCACTTGGAGTTCTAAGTCTCACACTTGTGATTTGATTTCCCTCATTGGCATTATCACTATGCCACTTGGAAAGGAGCTCTTTCATTGGGATTTGCTCCCAACTCTCTATATAATGAAACTATGGGCTCTCATATTGTATCATGTTATGAGTTGTCAGGCTTGAGGAGACTCTGCATGTTTGTACTTGCATATTTTTAATATAATCAAGACTTTGGGGCTACATGGCTTATGTTCTCTTGGCGTAATGAAGTGACTTATTTTCATGCTAGTGTTTTCATGTTCATTTCCTTTTGCATATTGAATGAATATTAGATTGTATTTTGCCATTTTATTTGGATTGGTATGTGCAAGATATCTTGCACACCCATTAATTTAGAGTTATATTCTTTTCCAACTAATTTTAGAAGAAATGTTTGGTTATCCTATTTATTATATTGCTCTAATCCATGTATGAACTAATATCTTTTTCAAGTGTGTAGGAAAGATTTTCGTTTTATGTGCAGGAATCCATCCGGAAGTGGGGGAAACCTTCACGAGATCAACCAACTCCTGGAGCCATAGCGATCCAAAATTTAGCCATCTTCCACTCCAAAGTCTTCCATCCAACAAAGCAAGAGGGAGTTTCTTCACTCTATAGTTACTTGATCATCATTTAAATACTTCTTTGGTTCTAGTTTTTCAAAGTCATATTTGTTATTCAAGAGCCATCATCAAAAGTATGGGGGTTTACTCCCAATACTTGAGCTAGTATTTTGTACATTAAATTTGTATTCTAGTTTGTTTATTTTGATTTATTTTTGACTAACTCTTGGTTTTCATTTTCTAGCCCATAAGCTTGAAATAATGGACAACAAAGAGCTTGAAGGAGAGACATTGAGAAACTACTTACTTGTATGCATGCAGGACCCCCTCACCCATTTCAACGACCAATTTTTCAAGGGAGGTTGTGGGTCTTATCTCACTTTGTAGCTTGTTGTTGTAAATTCTTGAGAGAGTCTAGCCTAGTTAAATTTCTACACTTTGTAAAAATCTCTCTCATATTATGGGCAGCCCTTTAGAGGCATTTTAACCCATCTCAAACACTAATAAAATAAAATAAAATTTAGAGAGAGCTTGGGATCTTTCCCATGGCATTCCCCTTCTTCATTTGAGGAGGGAATTTTCATGGTATAACTGAATTTTTGCTTCTAGTTTTCCTAGCTTCTAAACATTTAATTTCATGCTTAAGAATTAACTCATTTCCAATTCACATGCAATTTTTCCTAATTTTAAATCTCTCATATGCATATGCTTCAACTTGTAAAGTTTGAGTAGATTTTATCTTACATGCAAGCATTCAACATTGTGGCAAGTTTTGATTATTCCTTCAAGTACATGCTTCACTCTTTTTTTATTATACACATTGATAACTTTTTTAAAGCAATTCCATTGCAACAATCATAGTTTTAAAACAATCTACTCCATTTGCTTATTTTCCATGCAAAGTACATATGAGTTCATTTACATGCTAAATTCTCAAAGTGTTACAAACTATCTCATTTTCTATTCATGAAGCATTTGCATGTGCGAGTATTTTAATTGGGGAATTAACACAATCTGCACTCTCATCCAGGCATTTTAGTATAGAAAGGCTTCCAAGTAAGGCTTCCAAAGCCTCACTAAAATTGACCTCCAAGCATAAGCTTGGTTGATAGAAAGTATAGGGAAAAAGGCTTTCTTGGAAAGTCCTTCCATCTGGCACGAAGTAAGGTAAAAGCATTGTGAACCTGTAGTTATGAAGGTGGCTTGTCCCTTTGTAGAAACAAAGGCACACGTTGGCTCATAAGACTCAGAGGATGAGTATCGTTAATGACACCTCTGTGCCCTCGCCCCCTCTTTCTTACAGTCACCGCAACTTTTACCTTTTGGTAAGAGGTCAAGAGGACTTCTCACTTAGCTTAGGCATTTTAAATTTAAAATAACCAAGACTAATTGCATCCAAATCTAGTATAAGTGCATCTCATGCTAATACATCTTATAGTTTTACTTGCACTTGTCCATTCTAGTTGTCAATGTTGAATATTTGATGTTGGCAAGCATTGTTTCATTTTCCTTTTTGCAAGTAAAACGTTAATTGCATTTCCTTTTACAAGATATCTCTATATGCTTTGACTTAGGCATTGATTATATTTTTGAAAGCATTTTATATCTTGTATCGATTATCGTGCTAACATCCTTGTTTCCATTTCAGGATTGTTCTGCTTTCATTGTTGGAAGCATTCTACTTTTGTTTTGAGCAAATGTATCTTTCATTCCTATTGAGCAATTTATCTTAAGGCACTGGGTTTTATGGTTTTATCATGTTAATGGTTTTTATTGCTCATATAATGTTTCGCTCATAATTCTTAAAAGTAATGCACTTCCACTTTAACATCTCCCCTAGATCCTCACATTTCTTTTAACTTAGTTTTCCATATTAGGGACCACCCCCCATAGCTAACCTAGGAGATAGCTTAAACGAAGAGAGAAAGGATTTAGTGTGACAGCCCCTTCTCTTAGTTCCCTGCCACCAACCACACCTTGTGGGATTGAAGGTTTTTCTCACTGACTTGTAGGTAAGTGTAGGCGGCAGGAGCAACACGCACAACATAAGATCAAGTCAGTGCAACAAGTGCAATCAAACCTTTCTTTCTCAAAAGTATATGTTTCTGTAACCCAAAATCAACTCCCTCATAATGAGAAACATGGCCATTTATAAGAAGTTAACATAAGTGTTTGAAAATAACTGTCTTTTAAACGAAAGATAATTGTCTAATTAAAATAAACTAAAATGACTATCTCCTTTGGGCACTTCTTCCTTTGGCGGACTGCTTAGTCATCTTACTTGACTTCTTCGACGTGGCAATTGGTGATACGTCGTGAGATCCCCTCACCTTCGGTCTAGGAAATAAGGTCATCCCAAAACCTACCTCTGCACATTCCTCGTAATTTTGCGACATGGACTACATTGGGGGGATAGTCTGTGAAGCAATAGTCACTTGCTCTAAAACAACCCGCAAATTCAAGTGCTTTTTAACTTTGGCGATCCAATCCCAGTCTGTCGGTGATAACCCTAGCACCTTTCTATATTTGGCGATTGCCAAAGTTAACTAAGATTTATGTTGATAACATGTTGGAGGAAGGCCCTGTATAATTTGTCCATTATTGCAGATATATTGAAATCCCTGCAAAGTGAATTCAACACTAACTATGTAGAGATAGCCCCTTCACTGACAGTCACAAGACACCCTAAATCCTGTCTGGTAACCTTCGGTTTATCTTGGAAATCTTCTTCTAATCTTAACTAATTTCCGTTCCCCCAAATGGAAGGGATGTCGAACCTTTCCAGATAACTCCATTCAGTTAAAAAGCCATCAATAATCTTTGTGGCCCTTTGAAACTCGTCCTTCATTTCTAAGAGACATTTGTTGGAAATGTAACTAGTTTCGATCTTCATAATTGTTATTGTACTCATTTCAATATGTATCCTATGTAACAAACAAAAGAAGAAAAGAAAAAAATATATATTCTAAAGCATGGGTTTCATGCTCTTTTTTAATGGCCTTTTAAGTAAAAGCATGTTCTTCGTGCTTCTAGAGTTTGTTAGGTCATAGGATTTATTGTCATGAGTCAAGAAAGTCAGCATCATGTTTATAAGACCCTTCTAGGCAAAATGTAACTTGTAAAAGAATTTATTTTGTCTAGAAAGTCCTGGAAACCTCCAAAGTACAAGTTAGCCCTAGCAACTACAAGTCAGCGTAAAGAAGGGAATTTGACCCCTTGGAAGGAATATATAAAAGAGCAAATTCAACCTCATTTGGTACTCACTCACTCACAAGTTCAATATCTCAAGAAGAAGTTCGATGTATAGCTAAGAAGCAAGAGGAAAAGGAGAGCGAAGGTCTAGAAGGCAAGAAGAAGGAAGAAGATCTGTTTTTGGGCTCTTTCACACGTACGAAGATCTAGGGTATTTGCAACTTCCAAGAAGGCCGAAATTGCAGGTCCAAATTGCAAGAGATCGAGTTGCAATATCAAGTTGCTGGAAGAGCATATATTCTATGTTGACCTCGTTGACCTTGGAAGAATTTGTCTTGCTCAAAGGAAGATCTCTTGAAAAGTTGGATTAGGGTTTTTGCAGCAGCTACAGGGCTGAAGTTGCAAGTCGAAGTTGGGGTCAAAATTGTAGCTGGAAGTTGGTTGAAGTAGGATCAAGCCTTGTTGATCTGATCTACTTGAAAAGGTTCCTTCGACGACTGATTTGGTATTAGGAGGACTTGGTCTAGGGTTTGGGTCTTTGTTGTCTTATTTGATGCAGATTCTATGAGAGGAGGAGATTTTTTGGGTTTTCCCCTTGGAGGGGTTTTGCCCTGGCTTAGAGCTTAATATTTGTGTCCATGGTCTTTACTGTTTTGATCTTGATATTTGTTTGATGAAAAGATCTAATAAAGAAACACAAGAAGATCAATAAGATTCATAAGAAAGTATTAAGGAATAAGGAAAATCCAAATTAATAGCTGCCACCTTGAATTGCCAACAACATTTATGTTTCTCCTTTACCATGGAGAGAGAGAAGATACATTCGTCTCTAGCAGGCAGGTTCACGACCTGAATTGTCTCGTCCTCAAGCAAGTTGTAGAAGTCAATAAATTGGTCGACATCCTTCAATTTTTCTTCCAACTGAGGGGCAAAATTTTTGGCATCGATATTCGCATTTTTCATCATCACTTTCTCACATTTTGATAGGATTAAAACATATGATCTAACTGTTGCAATTTTTTGGTCAATTTGTCCACATATTTCTTCCTTAGCTTCGATCAAGCCTTACTTACATGCGGAAGTGATCTTTATGATCTCGTGAAGGGATTCAAGCTCTCCTTTTCTTTCAAGGAGTTTTGTGTTCCCTCGATTGTCTCATTTTTTATTTCCACCTGTCATGCCCATTTTCTCTCATTTTGTTCTTTCTCGGACTCCACTTCTTTAATGCTTTGTCCAAGTTGTGAGATCTTAAGCTAGAAGATTCTTAAACCATCAGCATCTGCTGCATCCATCGCATTTTTCTCCAAATCTTTATCTATAGCCACTTTGTACTCTTCAATTGTGCTAAGGTATTTCTTTTCCTTTTTCTCAATTTTTTCCCAGTGTCTCTATTTTTTCTTCTTGTCTTTTGAGTTGATGTTCCTTTGAATCAAGGACCTTCTGCATTGTCTCCAACTTGTTCTCAATCTCCTCTTTCTTTTCAAAGGTTGTTATTAGAGTGCTTGCATTATAATCGACGATTCTAGCAATTTCCTTTAGGCTCTTTATCTTTTTGTCCTTTTCTTCAAATAATTTTTTAAGGAACTGCCATGCTTTGGGTGTCCTGACTACTTTATTATTTTGTCCTAAAGTTCCTTAATCCGATTAACTTTAGTTCTCAAGGCAACTTGTGCATTATAGAGTTGTTCTAAGATCCTCTCAAGCATGGCCTACAACTTTTTGTTACTGGCATTTGAATCTAACAATCTCTTGGCCATAACTTCACTAGTTTGCTTATGCCAAGTTATCGTATCAGAGTCAGTTAATTTACCAAGATTGATGGCCACGAAGGATGCTCCGGAACCCACTAGTTTTTAGCTTTCATCTATCTCTGGTTGCATCACTATAAGATTAAACATATTACTTTCGAAATTGGTTGAGGAAATAAAGCTCAAGCTTGTGGTGGGAATCATTTCCCCAAGTGCAATTCTTTCAACCACTTGTGCTTCTTGCAGTAAGAGCATCAATTCTTTCTCTACATTCTCCACGGCCCTTTCTTTAATGAATCTATGTTTGACTGCTAGTGTTTGTTTTCCAAAGTCTTTTAGCTGTGACTCCTCAAGGGTTTGTTGGATTTCCTTGGATAGTTTCTCCATTGCTTTCTCAAAAGCTTCAATGTCAATATCTTCATCTCCCTTTGCTTTCAATGTCTGTTCTATCTCTTCTAATTGTTATGTATCAGACTTTCTCTTCCGGACATTTATTGGTGATACAATCAAAAGTTGGGCAAGCTCTACATTTTGAGATTGAATTGTCGTCGAAACCAAGACTTTATCCGTTCCTTCATCTTTGTATATTTTCTGTTCACTTTATCTTGTGGCCACCTGCACAATTGTCTGATCTTTGTTATTCTAAGGCAGAGAGAACACATTAACCACTTGTTCGGTTTCTAATCTAAGCTCGTGAACATAAGCAAATATACCAGCTTGTTTACTTAAGCTTAGAGATGATGCCACGAGGGTCATATTTCCAACAAACATCATGTACTAGACCAAAAGAGAGCATTTCCTTTTCAATCATATCAATTGTTGTTTTATGCCTAGCAATCAAAGAAAAACTGCACAAGGGAAATTAAAAAGCGCCTTCTTGTTCTTGGAAACAAAATGGAAATCATTCACAATAAGCCTTTGTCTTAATACTTCATAGACAAATATTAATGGAATAATGAACTTAGGGAGGCAATAAGATTCCCTTTCAAAACCATAGATTCTAATAATGGAATAGTCAGGGAACAAGAACCAACTACCAATATTGTCCTCTTCGGTTAGTCGTAAAATTCTTCTTGCTTCTTTTGATATTTTGTCAAGGGTCTCTCCCAATAGTTTTACTCGCAGGTAAAAAGGTAAGCGATCGATGAATTGGATATAAATTCCAGGAATATGTCCGGCATATAGAAAATCAATCCAACTATAGACTTCTTTCTCCTTTCTGTCATTGTCTTTTACCCCTCCTATTAACAACATGGATAAAAAATATGATGGGTGATTAAATAGGGCCAAGTGCACTAAATAGGTACAGTATCTACAAATTTGAAAGGGCCCATTGTACAAAGGTCCAAGACTATGGCTCTAGTCAAGTATTTAGGGAAATTGATAGCTATTTCCTTAGGGTTTGTCATTATGAGCCTAATAGTCATAAATATGGCTTCATCCATCACAAAATCATCAACGAGACCAAAAATCATGGCTAGAAGCGACGGTAAGGTTTGAAAGAAGGGTTTTAATATGTTGGAGGCAAGGGTAAATACATTTTTTGAATCGTAGTTGAGGTTTTAAGCAAACTTTGGAAGAATTCAAGTTTCTCATCCTTTGCCCAAACTCCTCATCAAACTTCTTGTCCATAATATCTACACCCGTGGTGGGAAAATTCAATATTCTAGCGTATGTGATTTCAGATATTTCCAAGAAAATCTGATTATTTACCGCAAATGTAATCTTTTTGGTCTTAGAGTCAAAAAAATTAGCTAAGAACAAAATAGAATCAAGGTCAAAATGAGTTGCAGGCAAAGTTGCTGCCAAAACTCCCGATTGAAATAAATACTCGTCTTCGTGAAATTGATCAAAGGGTAAACTCAAGGTCCTCTTCAAAGTTAAAATATCAATGTTGCAAACCTGAGTACCCATAATCCTTGCAAGTTCATTGATATAAATCTCTCTTGATGATTCTTCAGATATTTTTACAACTTTGCATGCGAATTGTCCCGAAACAAAGAAAATTGGTAAGATAATGTCCTGAGTACTTACCTGGCTTTGATGAAATAACTAAGTCGAGTCCAGAATCCTAACTTGATGCACTATGGAGGACATCAACTTCCAATACAAGCTCAGACCGCATGCAAAGGAAAGGGGTTCTAATAGAAGAATTATGAACTAAAGTTGGCGGAAGGAGGGAATGACGTGTTATAAATGCGGCATTAATACAGTATACAGCGTACTAATTAAATATAGTTTAATCACATTAACTATTTACTTGGAGTTCGTGCACAATCCCATCCATTGAGTCTGACCTTTAGCGTAATAGTTTAATCACATTAACTATTCACTTGGAGTTCGTGCACAATCCCATCCATTGAGTCTAACCTTCGGCATAACTCACGTGCAAATTTGAACCTGATGAGATATAACGATCTTTGATTAAGAGGACTAACAACCAGATCTCATCGGGCGCGCAAAGACACATTAAAATACTTGCATCTTCCGACCCGATGGAGGACAAGAGTCATTGGATAAAAGAAGATTAGTATGATACAAGTCATCAGGTGGAAAAGGAGGGTTAAATGGGGCACATCTTTGGACCCAATATGATATATTGTTAGTCGATTAGAATTATATGACCGTCCGATTTCCTCAATGGGGAGGCTCAATAACAACACAACTAATACGAAGACATAGAGGCATTAAATCAATTTTATTTATGTTTCACACATATTGAAATTTCTCGAAACTTTAAGACTAGGATTATGATAAGGGTTGTGGATGCATTCAAACGCTAAACATATTTGTAAGGAAAAATCGAGTGATAACAAGACCTTATCCAAAAATACAATAAAATGTGATAATGGGTGTAACAACCCACAAGTTAGCCCATAAAAGTTCTCAACTTCCCACATATTGGGCTTGCGCTTGGCCACAAGTGAAGATTAAGCAAAATATCCCAACCCCGCCTTATGCTACACAAGGGACCACAAAGATGACATTACATCCATAGATCATCATATCACCCCCATATGTTGAAATTCTTTCATACCCCAAATCTAGTCTATGTCTAGACTTGATCATAAACACACTAAAGGTACTCAATTAAATGCTCTTTGCACGACGGAAATATGATAGCATTAAAATCAATTAAGTATGTAGATTTATATGGCCCAAATCTCAACCTTTATTAGTCCATTAATAAAGAATCATTAGGGCTCCCATTCCAAGGATCGTGGCCCTTCAGATCTCTGATACAACTAGTATACATAGTATACAATTATGGCTTGAGATGTATTCCATCAGATTTGCAATCTGCCTAACCAAAAACAGAGACAAATCTCGACTTACTTGCTGAAGGCAGTCCTTCATCCTCAATCCTTTTAGTCCTCTTGCTCACTGCTCTTTTGGTTGTCCTTTGCCTCCAAGGTCACACAAAGAACAACCCCTTTTCTCCTTTGTCTACTTGCTGCTACAGACTCGCAATCTGTTAGATCTGTTTCTTTCTGTGCTGCACGGGTACCCGCACCCGGGGGTGGGGTTCTCGAACCCGTCCCGGGTTCCCGCACCCAAGTACCGGATTCGGGTACAGGTTCTTCCCAGACGAACCCAGAAGAACCGGGTTCTTCAAAAAAAAAAAATTGGGTTCTTTTCCTTTAACGGGTTCTTGGGTTCTTGGGTTCTTCGAGTGCTTGGGTTCTTGGGTTCTTGGTTCTCGGGTTCTTCGTGTGCTTGGGTTCTTGGGTTCTTCGGTTCTTCGGGTGGTTTCTTTGGGTTCCTTCGGGTTCTTTGGGTTCTTCATAAAAAATCTATATTAAAAATTTAATTTTCAAATAATTTTTTTTTTATTGAAATTTAAAAAATGATATGCCATAAACGAATGATATGCCATAGAATATAGAATATATGCCATAAACGGATGATATCATTTTTGGAGTCATTGATGGTCATTGGTCTGGATTGTCCTTCAGAGATGGTTGTAAGGTCTCGTGAATGTTTCTCAAGGAAATTTTCTGCCATCATTTCCAAAGATTACAGTTTCCAAAGGCTGTCTTTGTTCACATGCCTTAGCATTGCTCTATGGGCATGACGTGCTGCTCAAGGGTAATGAATCATTGTAAAAAATTATCAACAGTGATAAGTTTTTCAAAACTTATGAGCGACACAATATTCTGAAATCATATATGATTATGATATCTCAATATTATAAAAGGAACATTATGGGTGTACAATCCCACAAGCAAAATATCATATCATATTGGTTGTAGCTTTGTGGAAATATTTAATAAGGTGATGACCATAGTTGGAAAAAAAAGGGTAGCTGTTTGCACATTCATAAGTCCTTTCCTACCACAGGAGACTCTTATGATCAGTCTCTCCATTAGTCTTATGTTATAAATTTATAAAAACAATTTCAAAACTTATGCCGAAGGTTTGTTAGAGTCTCAATGTAAATTATGAATCTCCTATATTTGTGGATCTTCAATGCCTTTAATATTATATGGCATCAAAACCAGAACTGGAAAAGAGACCTCTTACTCTGTAATTTGAGCCTGCAGATTCTTGTAAATCAATTTGGAATGAATTTATGAAACATTCATTCCCGAGCCAAATAAGTTAATAACCATCAAATTATAAATTGTAAATGCACACATACAGGTTCAAACATTTTCGGTCAAATAGAAAGTAGGATTAAGACCAGCCATAAGCTGTAATCAGCTGATGTTGTTAAATGGCGAAGGGCTATTTTGGAAAATGGCTAAATTATGTATCAAAATCTGCCAATTTCTCACAGCATTCTGATAACATCATGTTAAGATTAAAACTAGGAAAATATGCCTAAATGAATAAGCGTGTTTTGTGGAAGGGTAAGGCTGCCACTGTTTTAACTTTTTGGGATTGCTTTACCACAGAGCACACCATGCATGGGGCAGATGGATGATTAGACATCAAGAAAAGTCTAGACCACTATCAGGTTGAGAAGAATCTCCTATGAAAAAATTGTGTTTTTATATGGGAGAGAGTCGAGACTAAACATGTTTAAATGATTATCATTAAAGTTTTCTTGTTTAAAGTTGAAAA
>APFE030524983.1:14124-26958 GCA_000404065.3 Pinus taeda
TATATTACTCGACGAACCCACGCACCCTGTTTCCAAAAATGATGTCCCCGTCCCCGTCCCTGTCCCCGCACCCACATTTCCTGGCAACATAGGTTTCTTTAGATCATAGATCTAACTTTCTTCTAGCAAATTTAACCCCTCCAGCACTCGGATCTGACTTTCTTCTTACATATTTGACCTTCCAGCACTCAGATTTGACTTTCTTCTTACAACCCTGACTTTCCAGCACACTGACTATATCTTCCTACTCAGCCTCCTCCTCCCCTCTGGCAACGACTCCTTTAGCTAACCAAATCATGGAGAAAGTCGACCCACTTGCTACTACGGCTCCTCTAAGGCAGATTTGCAGCTAGGTCCTTTAGCCTCCCTCTCTCCACAAGTGAAAGTCCTTCTCCACTTGTGTGTCTAGGCCTCTCCTTTGGCCTCTTTATTTATACTTGTGTGTCAGTGATCTTGGGGGTTTTCCTTGTCCATCAAGAAACCTTCATTTAACAACTCAAGTACAGATTAGAATAAACAATTAATTAACTTGGGTCTCAAGCCCACAACTTTGGGTCAAAACCCCAAACACTTGGGTACTTTTCCCAACCAACTTTTGGTGGGTTTTCATCACTCGGAAATACCTTCTGAGCTACCCAATTTCAATACTCCCAATACTCCCTCTTAGTGAGGAAGGTATCTCCAACACACTTTGAAATCTCCAGCTCCATGACTTTCCTTGGCCCATGGCCATCCTCACATGAGTCATGACTTTCCCTTGTGTGGTAGCCATATTTGTCCTTGCATGTGCCATGTCTTCTTTCGTACTTGGTGAAGCTTAATCTTGCACGGTGCATGATTGACCTCGCATGCAGCATGACTTTTCCTTGCACCACCATGAGTGTTCTCACATGGTCCGCGACTATCTTTGCATGGGCTGAAAACTCCACTCTCTTGCTTGAACCTGAAATTTCAGACTTCCATTGGGCATTTGACATTTCTTTGCAGTCTCCCTCTAAAGCTAGACTCCCTCTGAGCCTACACAACCTCCATTGGCTCCCTCTGTTTTCATATGCACACTCTGATCCAACTGCCTTCAAAGTAACTCTGATACCATGTTGAAATTCCTTTGTACCCAGATCTTGTCTATGCCTAGACTTGAGTATAACACACTGAAGGTACTCTACTAAAAGCACTTTGCACAGCGGAAATATAACAGCAATGAAATAAATTAAGTACGCAGATTTATATGGCCCAAATATTTACCTTTATTAGTTCATTGATAAAGAATCATTAGGGCTTCCGTCCCAGGGGTCATGGCCCTTCAGATCTCTGATACAACTAGTATACATAGTATACAATTAGGGCTTAAGATCTATTCCATCAGATCTACAATTTGCCCAACAAAATACAGAGATAAGACTTGTTGAAGGCAGTCCTTTGTCCTCAGTCCTTTTAGTCCTTTTGTCCACTACTCTTTTAGTTGTCCTTTGCCTCCAAGATCACACAAAGAATAGCTCCTCTTGCCCTTTGTCTACAAGCTGCTACAAATTCTCAATCTGCTAGATTTGCTTCTTCAAATCACAAATTTGACTTTGTTCTTGCAAATCTGACAATCCCGCACTCAGATTTGACTTTCTTCTTGCAGATTTGACCTTCCAGCACTTAGATCTAACTTTCTTCTTGCAGATCTAACTTTGCAACACTATGGCTAGATCTTCCTCCTCGACCTCCTTCTCCCTTTTGGTAATAACTCCTTTAGCTTACTAGATCATGGAGAAGCTCGACCTCCTTGCTACAACTCCTCTAAGGCAAATCTACGACTAGTTCCTTTAGCCTCCCTCTCTCCACAAGTGAAATTCCTTATCCACTTGTGTGTCTAAGCGTCTCCTTTGGCCTCTTTATTTATACTTTTCTGCGAGTGATCTTGGTTGTTTTCCTTGTCCATCAAGAAACCCTCATTTAACAACTCAAACACAAATTAGAATAAACAATTAATAAACTTGGGTCTCAAGCCCACAACTTTGGGTCAAAACCCCAACCACTTCGGTACTTTTCCCAACCAACTTTTGGTGGGTTTTCACCACTCAAAAATATATTCTGAGCTACCCAATTTCCAACACCATAATGTTTAGTTGGGGTCATCAAAAGCCATACCACTCACAAAAAAGCCTTCACAAATACTAGACGCAAACAAATATTTGTCATATAGAGGAGCGCCAATTGAAATAAGGACCATGATGGGAGTTACTATGGTTGTTGATAAGGTCATGCAAGAAAGTTAAAGCATTGATAAGAGTGGCAATAGCCCACCTGGAAAAAGATGTTAACATTGAAATAGTAGGTTCATCATTCTCATCATATCATCCAACACCAAAAACTCTTAGCAAAATCTATTATCATTAATCTAGATATCACTAAAAGGAGAGGGATCACCATCAACAAAAGGACCATCACTATGTTGCACATCTGAAGAGATCTCAATGGCTCATCACTAAACTACTCATAACAAGAAGGTTTATCACTAGACCACTCACCAAAACAAAGCTCATTACTATACTACTTATTGAAATAATTCTCATCGCTAAGTTGCATATCCTCATGAAAAAGTGGAAGGCTATAAGAGAACTTTGAAATAGGAGAGAAGTCCATTGAATAAGTAGGCCTATAGAAGAGGCATGTTCCCATGTCGATAATCATCACTAGAAAGAAGTGATGGTAGACATCCTCGTGGACCACGTAAGGAATGGGCTTATCAAAGATAATGATGCTTAGTCGCATAATGAGTGACAAGGTCATAAAGACAACCTCCCTAAAAAACTCATTATAAACAACCATAGTCTAGCAAAAAGTATAGTGGGCAAGAGATATAGTACATTGTCCACAAGGCAAGGGACCCATGCACTTGATCCAAAATCCTAAAACATGAAATATAGCACCTCCACCCATGCAGGCGCTCATAAGGAGTTATATCAAAGACAATACAAGTAGATGTGCAATTAATGATAAATGTTACAAACAGTCACTTCTCCCTAGAAGAAGAGCTTCACATTCTAAGAAAGAACCATACAACAAGCCAATTCCATTATAGCCCTATTTTTTTGTTTAACAACACCATTCTGATGACGACTACAAGCAACTGTATACGACCAAGATATGCCATGAGAGCAAAGAAACTAATGGAAGGCATTACCAATGTATTCTCCTCTCCCATCCAGCCATAGACACTTAATCTTTTGCTTAAAATTAAGATTCAACAAGGTTTTTGAACTAACAAAATTTGGCAAACACCTTATCCTTGGATTTAATATATAGACCCATAGAAACCAAGAAAAATTATGAATAAAGGAGAGAGTACTTGGCCCCTCCAAGAGAAGTGGCCATGTGACCAAAGGCGCATCACACATTGCTCACAAACACCACTTGGAGGGTTGATCTATGGAAGGTCTTCAACGAGGCAAAGATAGCTCATGTGCATCAGGTATCCATGGATGATGTGACTGATACAAAAGTGCTATAACTTACTATCATCATGTGCATTGACCACCATTGCCATAAATTTATTTGAAGCTAGAGGTGGAGAAGATTTCCCTAGCTTGTGCATAATTCATCGCAGTATCCAAACGCAACAATTTTGAAGTCATCATTGATGTCTTTAATTACCCATCAAAATTCAACCCTTTTAATGGCATGAGTAATGCAGCATACAAAGAGAAGATTTGGCCCTATTACCACACAAACTAGCACCTTTAGCTCAAAGTCACAAAGATAAAGGCTAGCCTTGTGGAACTCAGGAGGTTGACCACTATCACCTCACCAACACTCCTCACTTTAGACAAAGGAAGGATCTAAGGGGCATATCCGTAAGGGTTAAGTACGCTCACTTTATGTAGTAGGGGAGGGATTAAAGAGAACATGGCAACAATGAGGATGGAAAATGGTAAAATGAGATGGGTTTGGGTGATGACTAAATAGGAGACCAATGCCTCACCTACTTGGACTATGGAGTCACTTTGACAATTTCAAAGGGGCAAGTCAAGGGTTTATGGGAAACCATATGACATATTCTAAACACCTAGACTCGGTTCAACAAAAGATTTTGATGATTAGGATTTATAATATAAGTGAGGGAGAGGGTCACTTAAGACACCTTCTCAAAGCGAGTGGAAGGTAGCCCATTACCCGAAGTTTTGTCTATATACACACCTAATACTTCAATATAGCATGTGAAATATAGTTGTGGCTTCCTTGAGTATATGTGGCTTCCTTCTTTGGATCGTATTCACAAGAGATGTGTTGCAATGTGTGTTTGACCTCTCCTTAGGTCACTATATTTATACCTCTCTATTGTAGCCTTAGGTGCCACCTTTAGTCCATCAAAGATGGCCTCTTGCAACCAATAGAATAAACTATAATTTATTTTGTGTCTTTAGCCCACCACTTGCATACATTGCCACAACCACATTTTCGTGGGTCAACTCCACACAACCTAGTACCCCAAGGGTTGTGGGAGTACCTCCCAAGCTACACATTTCAACATCTCCTATATGTTAAGTTTTAACAAATATTCAAGGTAAATTCTTACAAATGTATATATTTTCACATTTTAATAGGTGTGTTTTGTGTTATTTTCTATGCATGATTAGAATGAATGTCTTGCCACAAGATAAAATAATGATGGCATCCCATACAAACTCTAAAATAAAGACTATGATGAAAGTCAATTATATTTTACAATATGAAAAAAATGAAGCATGTCCGCACAAATCAACAAAGAAATAAAAGGCAACCACTTTATGCAAAATATATACATGGATTTCATTAGGGAAGGATAGTTGGAATGTTTTTTCCTATTTTCTTTTTTCACAAAGCATGCATCTAATATGACATTTAAAATATATCACTTCTATTTTCTTTTTCTTTTTATCCTTATGTTTCAATTTTGAAAGTTGAACAGATACCTGTATCCCAAATTGTTAGCTTCAACCTCTTTCCTCCTATTGTCATGAGCTTTAACTTAAAGTCCACACCTACATTTGAGCCATCAACCATATATCAAGATTCTTAACCACAAACAATTTGAAGAAATAGGCATGTGAACTATTATTGAAAACAAAAATGAAGAATGAGAAAAAATACTAAGTAATGTGCTTAAGAAAGTTACAAAATCAAAAATTGTGGGAACATCAAAAATTAAATAACTAATGTCTAAAGGACGCTGATAGGTAATTAAGAATACAACAATATAAACAAACAAAAATTTGAAAACATTGATGATATCGATGTAAGTATTCTAAAATACAAGCTTACAGAAAATTTATTTTGACTGGCATATTGGTGTAGGATACAATCTCAAAATTGATGGAAGGTGTTGTCCACTTTCCTACAATATACAGCAAATGGATTCCATCAAGCAGGAGCTGGACTGAATTGTAGGACTTGGAAAAGTTGCTGTTGTTAATCTTCGGCAGAATAGATCAATCATTTCTCATTCAGCATTCGGAGCTTTTGTTTTTCTGCTGTACAAGCTCAACCATCTATTAAACAGGAGGTACTCTGTTCAGAATATAGATGACCGTAGAAAGGGCATATTTCAGACATAACTACAGCACTTATTGAGGTCTCCAATTGCATAAATTAGGGTTGTGTCATAGCAGTTTAAGAAGAATATATCAGTAGTTTGTATGGCTGAGGCTAGAAACTCTAGTGGTTATTGCTGTAAAGCTGTAAGTACTAAAGATTTGTGGAAATTTGGTGTAATAACCACATAGAGACAGTGCAATATGGAAGAGGTATCAGTCCTTGAATTAGCAGGTTTCCTAGTTATTATGAGTAGAAATCACAAGTCAGCTAACAGCAACTAAAGGTTGACATCCATATGTTGAAGTTCTGCTTTTATAGACCCTTTGGGGCCAGAGAAAAGAGATATAATACCAGCACTGAAGTGGAGTAATTCAGGAAGATCTATCAACAGAACCTCAGCCCTAATAACTGTGATAGATCACTAGAGCGCCTCAGAACCTCAGCTGGTCATGTGCTCTGAGGATTGTATGTGTATGTGTACATATGTTTTGGATGCTAAAATGACTTATGCTGAGCCAACCTGAGTTTGCCCCGGAGCCAACCTATAACGGCACGGGTAATGATGTTATTTTCAGAGGATTTGGAGGGTCGATATTTGTAAACATTCATTCTGATGTGGTTTGAAAGAGTATATTTGATGATGACACCACCCTAATAACTTTGATGCTGATTGCTAGAGCTGATATTCTACTTTCATTGTTGAAAGGGCAGTGTTTTACTTTGAAACCATGCAATCAATTGGAAGGCATTAAGAACCATATGTTGCATATGTAAAGAAAGGATATCAGTTTTGTCAATCAAACTGATCCAAGGGGCTGCACTTGTTTGTAACAAACTTGCTATTGTCTTGCAGATAAACCCTCAATGTTCACTTGAATGGAAACCTGAAGGGCCTGTTTGCATTTCTTGTGGGGTTGGTTTGAGAATACACACCCTTGAAAGGGTTGGAAGAAGGTCTTGAAAGGTCACATGTCCACCTTGGAGATGCATACACTCACACTTTGAGGGAGATTCAAGGCTTTTTATGATTGGTGGATGAAACCCACCATGGTGAGCCTTTGAGAGCTGAGTGTTGCACATGTGGAGCTGATTTTGAGGGGCCAACCCCCGCTGATGGAGATTCCTTATTATTGAAGCCCTTGTGTCCACAATTTGAGGGCCCTTGGAGGCAAAGTTGGTGCATCTTTCCCTCATTTAAGGAGGTGAGTTATTTTTGCGAGTTTCTGTCCCTTAATTATTGTACATGTGGCATGAAACGTCCTTTGATTTTGTACTTTTGATTAATTAATTATAGAAGAGGGCCCTTTGACCCTCCATAGGCTATAGATTAGGGGCTTTTTAGCCTAGGAAATTAATATTTTATTGTAAAGGAAGTTGAGCACCTCCTCTATAAACAGAGGTGCACTTAACTCTCATTATATCATATTTGTATTTGGGCATAAATCCCTTTACAAATCTGAAATTTCTGAAACTCTCTTGTTTCTTAATTTTGGCTATGGATGGATGACTTGAGTGACTTCTTGAGGAGTTTGCGTTGATGTGGATGGTTTTCTCTTCTTGATGGATATTGATATATCTTGATGAGGAAGGCTTAGTAGTGAATCTTGATGGATGCATGATAAATTAAGATATCTTTCTTTATCTTGTTTAAGTTGATAGATAAGGGTTACTAAATATTCACCATAGTTTATCTGGTATTTTTATCTCATTATCCTCCTCGGGAAGACTTTCATCACCTTCTTTTGTGGTGACATAAGTTAAGCTCCCTCCCTTATTTATCCTTGAAAATTGTAAGGTGCCTAGCCCACACCTCTAGGGTACACGAGTTAGTCTGCCCTAGTCCTTGAAACTAGATCTACTCCAAGCCTCTTTGAACCTCTCATCAGTCTTTCTTGAGATGATCCAAGCTAAGTTCATTCCCTTATCCCATCTATGAATATTGAAGGATGCTAGGGTTAGACGTCTAAGGGACACAAGCTAGTGTCCCTTAGTTCTTTAAGTTTAAACCCACGTTTGTCTCCTTTCTCTCCCAGTGTGTTGCTCCTTGACCCAGTGTGCCCCCAAAAATATATTGGCAAGCTAAGGCATTGATCTTCTATCTTCCATCACCATTTTTCCTCATAGATCCTTTAAATTGTTTTGTTGGAATTTTACTCTCCTAGTGATTCCTTGGTTGTGTGTGTGTGTTTGAAGGCATTTCCCTTTGAACTCAAACCTAGAAATTACCCAAACAAACCCCCCTTGAGTTGGAGAACAGCTAGCCAAAAGGGAGAAGAGGGTTAGTGAGGTCAGAGTTCACCCCCTCTTGAGTACACAAGATCCCGCACTTGAGTTTTTGGACTTTATCTCTGAGAGTGCGATATTTTATTGTAAAAGGACATGCTAGATTTGTTGTGGTTGACTTGAGTTTCTCTAGTTAATTAGATTCTCTCTGAGTAAATTCCTGTGTCTTCCTAGTTGTAGCTAAAGTCTTATGTCCTCTCACCTTGCTCTACGTAAAGTTCTCAATGCAATTCTTGTGTTCCCTAATTCAAGTATTTCCATTTCCTCTATTTCCATAACCTTTATTCATATCAATTTGGAAATAGATCATCTTAGTCAAAACTGAAAATACAGCAATGGATTTGCTTCAAAAGGCCACATTGGGATTGCAATCAGTTTTAGCTGTAAAGAACTCTAAGGAGAATGTTAAGATTCATAAACGAGAGACAGAGAGAGAGGATCAAATTTGCTCAAACCAGCAAAACCCTAATTCTGCAATAAAGAGAAGAAACCAGCACTAGGGAAAAATAACCCTAGATAGAGAAACAAACCCAATCATAAGTGCAGTAGAAAGAGAAATAACCCAAGCATAGGTATGCCAGAGAGGGAAATAAATCAAGCACAAAAAGTGCAACACTCTAGTCTCTGACAATGTCCTTAGGCATAATATTTTAGTAATGATGGAAAAGAATCCACTTCAATGAATATTACAAAGAAATTGGTCTATGTCTACACAATTCAAGGTGTTGTCCGCTTTTCCCAAGAGGGGTTATGAGCATATTTTGACTAAGTCGGACTTAACCAAACCTAAATATAATAAATGATACGCCATAAGGTCAATCGTAACTGAAAGTGAAGCTCACACTACTCGCAACATCTCAACAGAGGCATACTAAATATGTTGAGAAGTAAGCAAGGAGTATAATCGAGGCCTTGCAATTCATTGTGATCCTTCTATTACTAAAGTGAGGAGTGAAGTCAAGATTGATCATTGGACAACTCTACAATGAAAGGTAATCATTGTTCTTATTAGTCCGTTCAAGTTTTCCATGTGTATGCCTCTAATAGTCCTCTAGTAAAGAGGAATGTTTGAACTCATTAATGGAATTCCTTTACTCTATTCCCCCTTCAGTATTGATGTTTGTAACATCGAAAGGTATTCTACATAGGCTAAGTGTCAAGCATGCAGGATAGAGCCCTCCTTAGGTGCTTGTTCAAGAGGGGCAAGTATTATGATTTTTTTCCTAAGTTTTAACTTAGGTAAAGCACATTAAATAATTTATTGATTAACGATGGCTATTGCACCAAGGTTTCTAAGGATAAATAACTTAATTATTTAAGTGACTTAGATCTAATCTCCACCATTGATTTAAGTGGGTTAGGATTTAATCCTAGCCCTCTATCACTTTCAAGATTGGGGATTTGGCTCAATGAAAAGTTATAAAGGGAACCGAAGGAAGAGGATGATGACACGACATTGTGATTAAGAGAAAGATTTTTTCAAGGAGTGAGAGGCTCCAGTGGCTGAAGAAAAAGAGAAAGTGTGCAGCAAGGGTTCTTAGGAAAGGAAATTAGAGGAGGCTGAGAATTTGAAGAGAGAGGCCGAGAATTTGAAGGAGAAGGCCAAATTTTCTGTGCAAGTTGTGTTTGTGGAGTGAGGTCAAGTTTCAATGAAGGGCTGTGTGGAGCAAGGAAGGAAGACAAGTTTCCAGCCAGGGGGGCTGAGTCTTTCCAGTGCGCAGGCCCTACAGCCAAGGGAGCAAAATTCACAAGTAGAGGCCAAGATTTGCCAAGGCCAAATTTATTCAAGGAAGCTGAATTTCCAGAGGCCAAATTTCTCTTGGGCCAAGAACCCAGTGGGCTACTTCCATGGTCAATTATTGTTTTAATTTATGTGTATTTCTTTGTGGGTCAAGACCCTAAATTTTCCAGATTAATAAAAGTTAAGGGAGATTTATTGGGCAAAAAAAATTGTTGTGGTTGTGATTTCCTCTTTATTTTCCACTGCATAATTTTTAAGTTTGAAGTTGAAAGTACCAGTGTGCTTATTTCAGCAGCTTAGAAAATTAATTTACTGGTTAAATAATTTTTTGGGTATAGAATAATTGTTTTGTGAAATAGATCAGACCTAGTATTTAGAAATTAACATGGTAAGAGCAACCTTAAGCGTTGTGATGAGGGAAATAAGTAGCAAAAAGGTTTATAGCAGCACATTTTATTTTTCAGCTGAAGGGTTTTGTGGTTGAGGGTTTCATCTAGAAGAATGACTTCTATCGGGTTGACGTATGAACACAGACTGGAAGGAGCATCGAATTTCACATCCTCCTTGTTCGTCTCCCCACTCCCTCACTCCCCATCCCGGAAATTTGGTGGAAGACAGGTATAGAGAATAAGGCACTAAATCCCCTCCCCCACTCCCACCCGCCAAAAAAAAATAATAATAATAAAGGACTTGAATTTGAAGAAAAAAAGAAGGCAACTTCGGCAATGATCACGGGGTGCTGATGAAACATCTCTATGCAACATTAAATACTAAGAATGAGTGGATAACTTTCACGGCAAAAGCATTTCAAACAAAAACTAATGGAAAATCTATCCGAATCTGTTAAAACCCAATCTATCTCTTGCAAAAACTACATTATACAAAGATGCCAGATTATTTTAAAAACGGCACTCAAAACTCCTTTCTCTAAATTACCTCAGGCCTTTCAGGTATAAATTCCAAATTTGCTCAGATGGCTTAATATTTAAAATTGCACCAAGTATGGACCAGGAATATATCAGTGAAATGAAAATGTGATCAGATTGGCCCCTCTAGGAATCCAAACTGCTATTCTGCAATATTCAAAAGATAAACAAAAAAATAAATTTCGCAAGAAGCGTTAGCTCCATCATAGTTATGCCTACATGGATCAAATCTAGAAAGAAGGCGATCACAACCGTATGGGTCACGGTATACACCTAGAAAGAAGGTGATCACAATGTTTACATGAATTATACACCGGTAGCTCCCAGATGCATATTCCATATAATTCCTACAAGCATAAAACAGATCTAAAAGTTCAAACCACAACTCTGGTATTTTTTAGCTCAACAATAGGAAAAATCAATATCCTTACAGAAACAAAAGTTTTTAACAGAAGGAATTTATGAGACAAAAGGGGCCAAAAACACGCAAGCCAAGGATTTAGGTGAGAAAGGAATCATACCGATTGTTGGTGAGAGATCGTCGAAGGAATCTGAAGTAAACCGCAAAAGAAGACTGCTCTTGCCAACTCCTGAATCTCCAATCAATAACAATTTGAACACATAGTCGAAGTCCCCTTGACTTGTAGAGGAAGCCATGAGATTCAAGACTTCCAATCACTGCAACCCTGTTTGTCCACCCTTCCGAAAACACTCAGCCCAGCTCGGCGCCACGCCTCTTAAAACCATTCAAAAGCCAATTTTGGAGGCTCGATCCCTAGATCCGCGAAACCGTTGATGAGGAATGATTTAGTAATATTTGTACTCGTATAAATTCACAGGGTTGTCATGATACACTGTTCATACCGTATTTTTTTCAATAGCCCGTCCGAGGGATACTGAATTAATAGCTGGATGACAATTAAAAATCCCAAGCTCAGACGCTCCCCCAGATCTCAGTATATTTATGGGTAAATACGCCAATAAAAATCAAACGTGAATTCGCGTGCTGATATGAGATTTGTTGGGAGAATTTTTTAATGCTTACCTTCGACCCTTCGCTTTCGGCTATGAAGTTCTCTCACAGATTACAGAGCGAGTGTAGATAACATTCTACCGGGTAGTGTTATTTTAAAAAAAATCAATTTTTTTCACCGTCGGTGATGTATAGTAAGTATTACGTTATCTAAAGTTTTTTAAAAAATCCTCACCTTTACAAAAGCAATCTTGCATAACCTCAAAAAATAAGGGGTTTCAAATCAGATCGTCCTTTAAAAAGGTATCAACACCCACTTCACTATTTGACTATCAGTGCCGACATTAGAAGATGCGTAGGGAAATAAAGGGAGTGTTTGGAACCTAACAAATTTGCGATATTTTTTATTTCATTAGGGTGAATTAGTAATTTATTAGAGCACGTGGATAAGGTTTAGTATCACATTTTTCAAATATGATTGTAACATTAGGAATATATTCCGTGGTTTACAAGTTAGATATATTAATAATTTATGATTTATTAAGAGTTGAGATATTGGAATTCTATTATAATGAGATCTATCTAGAGGTCACTTAATCTTTGGGTTTTTTACACTGAAAAACATGTCTCTTGGAATTGAACATCTTTTTTACAAACCAAATGAAAATGCCAAAGAAAAAAAAAAGAGATAAGATCTTTTAAAAGCTTACATAATTTTATATTTATTATAACTTTGTAAATAAATAAGAGAATTATATATATTGAATTTTGAATTTCTTATATAATCTTTGTAAATACCATTTACGGGATATATGAAAGGGAAAGATTAACCCTAAATGGAATTTCCAAATGGTGGACAATCTCATCATCTATTGACATGGTTAGATCAACCATATTGGTTCACCCTCAACATCAATCAATGAGAAATTGGACTTGTCCCAATGCATTTGCAAATAAAATATAAAGGTAAGGTGCAAGCGGGCATCTTTACCTAATAGACTTATGAAAAACAATTTTATTTTAGAGAAACCAATTAATTAAAATAAATGTTAAAACATTGATCATGAATACAAAATGAAAGCCAAACACCAACCAAGATAACATGTCTATTATAAAACTCAAGTATATTAATCTGGACTTTGGGGGCTAAGATCCAAGTGTTGTGAATGTCGAGAGAGGAGGAGAGAAAATATATAGATCTACCATGAAACTAATCACAAGAACATTGATAACAAGAACTAAATACCACAAAAATATGGAGAAAGAGAATGAGAATTGGAAAAGAAGAAGAAGCATTGCATGCAATGAGGCCAATTTTGGGATCTCTCTTTCCCAACCTTCATTCTCTT
>APFE030524994.1:6226-16643 GCA_000404065.3 Pinus taeda
GGATATGAGGTAAAAGGGAAAGAGAAACTAGTGTGCAGGTTGAAGAAGAGCTTGTATGGCTTAAAACAGGCTCCAAGGTAGTGGTATCTAAAATTTGATAGGTTTATGTTTGAACAAGGTTATACTAGATGTCACTCTGATTATTGTGTTTACCTCAAAAGGAAAAATGATGGTAGCTATATTATATTGTTATTGTATGTAGACGACATGCTTGTTGCGGGTTCTAACATGTAGGAAATAAATGTTCTCAAAAGAAAACTGGCAAACTCATTTGCAATGAAGGATTTGGGTGCTACAAAACAAATCCTTGGTATGAGAATAACTAGAGATAGGAAGAATCGAAATTAACATTGTCTCAGAGTGAGTACATACAAAAGGTGTTGAAAAGATTTAATATGCAGAATGAAAAAATAGTTAGTACACCTTTGGCTAGCTATTTCAAACTAATTAAGGAGGTGTGTCGCAAGAATAAAGAATAAATGGCTTATATGTCCAAAGTTCCATATGCATCAACAGTTGGAAGCTTAATGTATGCAATGGTCTACACAAGGCCTGATATTGCACATGTAGTGGGATTTGTAAGTAGGTACATGAACAATCCAAGAAAAGAACATTGAATGGAGGTGAAGTGGATTCTCAGGTATTTGAGAGATACCACAAATCAAGAATTATGCTTTGGTGCTTCAAACATTGCTCTATAGGGATATGTTGATGCAGATATGGTGGGTGATAGAGATAACAGGAGGAGCACCACAGGGTATGTGTTTACTGTAGGTGGAACAACTGTCAGTTGGTTTTCAAAACTGCAAAGTGTTGTTGCACTCTTAACGATGGAAGCAAAGTATGTTGCTGCTACATAGGCTAGTAAAGAAATGACTTGGTTACAAAGGTTTCTGGATGAATTGGGTAAGAAGTAGAAGTTGGGCAGGCTATACAATGACAGCCAGAGTGCGATACATCTTGCAAATAACTCTGCATTTCATTCCAAGACTAAACATATACAACTCAAGTACCATTTCATACGGTTAGTGTTGGAAGATGGACAATTGAAGCTAGAAAAGATACAGACTAGCCAAAATCCTGCAGATATGTTAACAAAAGTTGTAACCAAGGAGAAACTGAGATTATGCTCGGTTTTAATTGGTTTTCAAGTATGATGATGAAGATAAGAAACAGTCAAGTCCAAAGTGGATTCATTGTCCAGCAAATGAAGGAGTGGTGGAGTTGCTATAGTTAGTCTCCAAGTGGGAGATTGTTGTGTGTGGAGCCTGATTATCTTCTTTATTTAGAGGTATTTCCGCATTGGACCCCAGTTCATAATGTGGAGGCAACGCTGCCTGTAAATGTGTGCCAACAGGGCGGTCTAGGGGGCAGTGCCCTCGAAGCTAAACATAGATGTAAAATTGCCTTGTAAAATGTTGTAATTTCATAGTAAATCTGGGCCGTTCATTAGGTAGAAATCTGATGGTAGAAGTTATGTTTAATTTAGGGTTTTTCCCTAGAAGGCAACCCCTCGCTATATATGAGGGAATTGTATTGCGTCTATGTAGATCTATATTTTGAGTGAGGAAGAGAGAGGAGATTGAGAGTGAAGAGGTAATGACAACAGATTTGCTGTAGGTTGTATCTCTTCATTTTCCTAGATAATATAAAAGGAAGGACTGGTTTTTTCTCTGTGGACATAGCCCAAATTGGGTGAACCACATATATCTGTGTCTCTCTTATTTTATATGTTTTTTGTGTTTATATTTCTGTATTTTATGTGTTCCATTGCTCTGTAATATTAAAGGCTATCGATGCTACTAGGCACAATCATATTGTTCGAAGTTCCTTTTTGTCGAGAATATCCCATTCTGTGTCTGTCATACTTGTCGGCTTCTTTGTCTTTCCGCTCAATGGTAGGTACAGATCTTTCTGATACAAGTAAAATTCCATCTGCATCTTCCATAGTTGGTAGTTTTGGTTGTTGATTTTTTCGACTCTAAACCTACCATCTTCCTCCATTGCTCCCACTCGAACCAGGAACCCTTCTCTCTTGCGAGTTTATCATCCAAATAGGCCTTCAGCTCTGATACCAATTATTAAGAAATTTACATCAAATAAATAAATTATTACTAAGATTTACCGAGATTTACAAAGAGGAATAATAAAATAACCAGCAACAATACGCATAAATATTACACATAATATTTATCCAGGAAAACCCCGAATCTGAGGAAAAAACCAACCCAATGAGATCTCATTAGCATTGGCCAAAACCCTGACCAATCTGGCCAAGTGAGCCTTTACCACTCACCTCTAGGCCTACATTACAATGAAGTATTCCCAGCTTTTTATAGGTTCCATTACATGCAATACCACAGACCATAATACCATGGGTACACTATACCATGTGCCCAAAACCACTACTATTTAACCAAGTCAACCATGACTCAAACCTCGAGTCAATTTTACCTAACAATAATACAAGTTTCCCAGTTGTGGCAGAGTTTCCAAGGAATTTAACCAACAATTGTAAACTAGTTGAGTGTACAGGTGTTGCATGAGGTCAGGTGATCAATCTTGAGGAATTGTGCAATAATTTTGGAGGAAATTCCTAATTAATAGGGGCATATTTCCTTAGGAATTGCACAAGCAAATTGGGGTTGAAGCAGAGGCATAAATTGACTAAGTTTTGGTTAGAGCTTCTTAGTGAGCAAAGGGATAGGTTATGCACTTGCAGGTTGAGCTCAGTTGAGAAAATAAATTGTAATACATCTCTATTTATCATATTAATGTAAGTAGACATTGGGGTTTTTAGCAATTTTATATCCCCAAGAAAAATACTGTTTGCATGTGTGTGATTTCCTATTGCATGTCTAAGATTTTTGTTATAAATTGTGAATTGAAGTCCACATAGTAGTAGAGTAGGTTTGTGTCTTGTGATTTTGATTAAAACTTCATAAGTAGTTACAAATCTAAACATAACTTTTACATATGGATTAATCATTGTTGGAGGTTACACCATAACTGACTCCATAATTCTTCCTCTAGCTTGGGATGACATTCTTCTTGTGGTAGCCATTGCCTCCCCTATTGACTTGTGCCAGGGTCAGTTAAGTAGTTAGTAATTGTTATTAGACTTCAAGTAGTTATTTGTAGGTGTAGGTTATCTAGCTATTGTTGATGTTAGATATTAGGGAGTTGTTTCTGTGAATCATCCTAGAATAGAGTGGTGTACCCATCCTTTACATCCCTAAAACAATGTTGCTAAATTAGTTGAATTCCTTTTCTGTCAAATTCCATATAGATGAGCTGGAGAGGGGGAAATGTATTTGGACGAGATACTAAAGGGCAGGTGTGAGGGGCATATTTCTGATGCCATATGCATTTCCATAGATTTGAGCCTCCTTGTATCCATCTCCACCATGTTTTGGCTCCTAGGAATTTTTTCATGGGGGTGGGGTCATGCAAGCTTATTCCTCCCTTCATTTTTGGAAAATAGAGTTTGTCCCATGCAACTAGGGACCATTTCTTTCCAAGGTTGGTCCCTCCCTAGAGGAAAGGGCATTGTAGCAGACAAATTTCCTATAAGATCGAGGCTAGTGCCATGAGTATAGAGCAAAGGTAAATGGGGAGGGACTGAAGAGTTTCTTTTAGAGGTACCAAACATTCAGCTACATTGAGGGAACAAAATGTCCAACTTGCCAACTTGTTATTGATTTTGATTAAAAGTTCCTCCCATAAACTCCACTTAACATGGCTATCAGCTAACAGAGCACCCAATTATTTCGAGGGGAGATTTCTAATTTGGAACCTAAGGATTCTTGCTATATATCTTTGAATAAGGAGTTGAGTATTAAAAAGTATATTTGAGATTTAATTTTATTGATTTCCATAGATAAATATTGAGCAAATTTGTCCAAAATGTCCATGAACCTTGCCTCATAGATGGTGAGAGTACCCATGCCCATTGTATCATCAAGATATTGTTGATGGGATAGTGGAAGGTTTGATCTAAATGAATGAATACCTTTGATTTTTTCTTAGTTTTAGCTGCTTTGAGATCTCTTCTCAACCCTTTCGCTACTAATATGAACATAAAAGGTGAAAGTGGGCCTCCCTATAATATACCTTTGGAGGATTTAAATGGGCTGGTAGGAGGGTCGTTTACCAGGATAGAGAAGATGGCTAGCAATATCAGGATGTTAATCCATTCAATCCATTCTTGATCAAATCCAAAGGATATGAGAATGCTGAAGAGGTACTGCCAGTTGAGCTTGTTGAAGGCTTTTGAGAGATCTAATTTGAGCAACATACTAGGTTTTTTTGAGAGCTTTAGAGAGTGGATAGTTTCATGAGTAATCATGATTCCATCTAGGATTTGTTGACCTTTGACATAGCCTATTTTCTTCAGCGAGATGAGCCTTGGAAGAAGAGGTTTAAGCCTATTGGTAATGACTTTATATATAACATTGCATTGTGCAATGTGTTAGTATCCATTGAGATCTTCGACCTTATCTTTCTTTGAATACAACATTTATATTTACATAAATTAAGAAGTCAAATTACTAAGTAAAAGAAATTCATTTTTTCATAAATAAATACATAAATAAATATATCTTATTTAATGTCTATTTAAAATGAATTTAATCTTATCAAGTAAATTAGACAATTTTATCATAATTTTTTTTTAATAAGAGTTTATGGTTAGGATTATAAAACCACCAATCATCCTTCAAACTAATAATACCTAAATCATTTTAATTAAGGATGATGGTGATGAGTTCTAAGAAAAGATAAATATCATCCTTTCATTCACGCTGATGAGTTCTAAGAAACAATAAATATCATGCTTTAGTGATAAAATGTTGCATAATATTAATTATTTTATATGGATACTATTAATTATTAAACTGAATGCATTTTCTATTGTGAAGTTTATCCTCATGACACTTTTCAGATTTGTCATTCCTGAGAGAATCTTTAATAGGTCTCCCATCCGTTTAATGTTGCCACCCTTTATTTAACGCCATCAAAATGTATTTATATAGTAATATGCAAATACTAAATTAATATGAATGACTTAAATTTTTTTATATAATAATAAAACTTTAATCGTCATAATAAACATTAACATATTGATAAATTTATCTTCAAATGATAAAGCTTTAACATAAAGCATTAGTGAAAAGACCACCACATATTATAGCGATCACAAAACATGCGACTTCTGAAATTTACTACCTATTAGATGATATCTTTTTCTCTATTGGTTTAACCCTTTTTTCCTTTTCTTGTATCTATCCTTAACAATTTATTCATTAAACATTTAGCATTATGGGGTTTCAATCATTCACTTATCTTTATCTTCCCCACTGCAACTTTGTGCATGCAATCATCTTCTCTCATGCATTGTAGTTCTTATTATCATGCCTATGTTATTTTGTTTAGCCTTTAACATGGTCTTTTATTTTGGTAATGTGTGTATGTCCCAATATCTACTTCCATGGATAACCTTTTCTATATAATCTTTCATGAGCTTTCTCTTTCGATTTAGATGCATTCATTATTCATATAGTTCTTCTTTTCTTTATTAAAATTGTACAACTTAGTTGCACTCTCCAAATTACAAGTTAATGCTTTTTATGAGACATAACACTATTACATTTAAGTTTTTTTTTTTTTTTAAATGTTATTCTCTTTAGAACTTTCCAACTTCATGTTAAAAAGAAAAAACATGTTCTTTCTTTTCTTTAGATCATTTCATTCTCCTAAGCATTTCACTTTTTGTTAAAAATTAACATGTTCTTTCTTTTCTTTAGATCATTTTATTCTCCTAAGCATTTCACTTTTTGTACTTGCACTGGTATCTTTTGCAAAATAGTCTTATTTTTGCATATCATGTTAAGGTATAGTGAAATTAAATTACCAATATATTAAATTTATATTTTAATCTAAATTTTGGTTAAATTAAAATATAGATTTTAATGAACTTATTATAAAAAAATTACATTTTAAAACAATTAATTATTATATAATATAATATATTGAAATATGAATTATATATAAAAAGTATTTTCAAATATGGTTGAATAAATTGGATAATATAATTTAAGAAAAGATTAAGCATCTTAGTTTAAGTAAACAATTTATTTGCGAGTTGGGTGGGTTCAAACATCTAATCATGTTGTAAATAGCATGTTTTTAGCATTTATGAAATTGTTGTGTAATAGTGACATCTCCTAAAAACAAAAAGAAAACTATTATATATATATATATGTGTGTGTAATTTTTATTTTTATTTTTACTTTACTTTATTTTATTTTATTTTAAATTTGATAAAGCAAATCATCTTTAAAACTATAATCGTTAATAGCTTAATAAAAGAAATCAAATCAATTATAAACCCTAATTTAAATGCTTTTTTTCTAACTTAACACTCAAATTAAATAACCAACCTAGATGCATCTTAACTTTTGATCTGCCAAGGGCCAAGAGGGATCCAATCTTTTTTATCTCTAAAAGAGATTTGCAAATTTGATCCCTCTTGGCCCTTGGTAGATCCAAAGTTAAGATGGATCTAGGCTGATTTAATTTTCTCTTTCAAATAAACTATATTCCACATGAATACCATGGGTCAAAATTTACATTATTATACATTAATATTTTACTTTTTAATTTATTATTATTATTTTTATATTTAATCTATTTAATTCAATAATAAAAGTCACATAATATTACAGCATTCAATTCTATTTTTGTTATATTTAATGTTTTTTTTGTCTCTTCTAACTCTAAAAGAGATTTGCAAATTTGATCCCTCTTGGCCCTTGGTAGATCCAAAGTTAAGATGGATCTACGCTGATTTAATTTTCTTTTTAAAATAAACTATATTCCACATGAATACCATGGGTCAAAATTTACATTATAATACATTAATATTTTATTTTTTAATTCATTATTTATTTTATTTTTATATATTTAATCTATTTTTTAATTCAATAATAAAAGTCACATAATATTAAAGCTTTCAATTCTATTTTTGCTATATTTAATGTTTTTTTGTTATATTTAATGACACATTAAAAAACTAATTTTATTTTTGTTATATTTAATGTTTTTTTGTTATATTAATGTTTTAGATGAATGAGACATAAAAAAAAACTAGTTGTTTTTGTATATTTTTGGAAGTGTCTTTGGTTGTTTTCCCGATTTAATTTCTCTTCTAAAATTTGGCACTAATTTATTGAAATCACAAATTTGATGGATAACCCCTACACAATCAAAATGCTTTTAAAGATTTTTCAGGATGCTGAATCCATATATATAATAAAAAAACCTGATTAATAACGCAAATCAAAATTACACCTCATTTTTTTCAACTAAATTTCAACACAAAAAACAATGATCATAGAATTAATTTAATTTAATTTCCTTTTTCCACTGAATCACTGAGGAGTGAATGAGATATTATCCAATTATCTCATAGATTGAATAGGAAATATGTATTCAGGTAAGGGGTCAAGAGCGTCACTGTCGTAGATATTAAATGGTATATATTGCCAACCACAAATCTCTATATGGTGCAAAAAAAGATATTTATTACTTAAATATGGACTTGGCAAAGAATCTATGAAAAAGTCCAAATATGGGTTTGGAGCAAGGAAACTATTCTTAAATATAAGGCAGGTTTTTTTTTAGCTTTTGCTTTTTTAGTTTTGTTTAGTTTTTTTCGTTTTTAATTAATGAGTTTTTTTTGTTTTTGCTTTTTTTTTAATGTTTATTTAATAGTAATTGGTAAATTGATAATTATGAAAGATAATTTAGATAACATTTATGATAGTTGATTTTAAATCATATAGGTTGTTACTTAATAGAATTGGTGGGACTATTATACAGTGATGTGTGGTGAGGTGGGTGGGACTATTATACAATCATGTCTGGTGAGGTGGGTGGGTTTGTTGGGTGAAACCTACGAGGTCAGGGTTCAAATCACATTGAATATATTATCTTGCTATGGTGTGCGGCTCAAGGAGTAGACTCCCCTTATCCGTGAGCCTTGGCTCTTGCCAAAATCATAAGAAATTAGTAGGTTCTTGCCAAAATCATAAGAAATTACTATACATGATTTCCCTAAGAAAAATACTATTTGCATGTATGATTTCTTATTGCATGTGTGAGATTTTTGTTCTAAATTGTGAATTAAAGTCCACAGGGTAGTAGAGTAGGTTTGTATCCTATGATTTTGATTAAAACTTCATAAGCGGTTACAAATCTACACATAATTTCTACATATGGATTAATCATTGTTGGAGGTTACACCATAATTGACTCCATAATTCATCCTCTAGCTTGGGATGACATTCTTTTTACGGTAGCCATTGCCTTCCCTATTGACTTGTGCTAGGGTCAGTCAAGTAGTTAATAATCATTATTAGACCTCAAGAAGTCATTTGTAGGTGTAGGTTATCTAGCTATTGTTGATGTTATAGATTAGGGATTTGTTTCCATGACTCATCCCAGAATAGAGTGGTGTACCCATCCTTTACATCCCAAAAACAATGTTACTAAATTAGTTGAATTTCTTTTTTTTCCAATTCCATATAGATGAGCCAAAGAGGGGGAAATGTATTTGGACGAGATGCTAAGGGGAGGTGTGAGGGGCATATTTATGATGCCATGTGCATTTCCGTAGATTTGAGCCTCCTTGTATCCATCTCCACCATGTTTTGGCTCCTAGGAATTTGGCCATGGTGGTGGGGTCATGCAATCCTATTCCTCCTTTAATTTTTGTCAAATAGGATTTGTCCCATGCAATTAGGGACCAATTCTTTCCAATGTTAGTCCCTCCCTAGAGGAAAGAGCATTGTAGCCGAAAATTTTCCTATAAGATCAAGGCCAGTTCCATGAGCATAGAGCAAAGGTAAATGGGGAGGGACCGAAGAGTTTCTTTTAGAAGTACCAAACATCTAGCTACATTGAGGGAGAAAAATGTCCAACTGGCCAACTTGTTATTGATTTTGATTAAAAGTTCCTCCAATAAACTCCACTTAACATGGCTATCAACTAACAGAGCACCCAACTATTTCGAGGGGAGATTTCTAATTTGGAACCTAAAGATTCTTGCTATATATCTCTGAATAAGGAGTTGAGTATTAAAAAGTATACTTGAGATTTAATTTTATTGATTTCCATAGTCCTAAATATTGAGCAAATTTGTCCAAAATGTGCATGAAACCCCTTGCCTCCTAGACGGTGAGATTACCCATGTTCATTGTATCATCAACATATTTTTGATGAGATAGTGGAAGGTTCGATCGAAATGAATGAAGGCCTTTGATTTTGTTCTCAGTTTCAGCTACTTTGAGAGCTCTTCTCAGCCCTTCTGCTAATGATATGAACAGAAAAGGTGAAAGTGAGCCTCCTTATCTTATACCTTTGGAGGATTTAAATGGGCTGGTAGGGGGGTCATTTACCAGGATAGAGAAGAAGGCTAGCAATATCAGGATGTTAATCCATTCGAGCCATTCTTGATCAAATCCAAAGGATTTACGAATGTTGAAGAGGTACTGCCAGTTGAGCTTGTTGAAGGTTTTGAGAGATCTAATTTGAGCAACATACCAGGTTTTTTTGAGAGCTTTAGAGAGTGGATAGTTTCATGAGAAATCATGATGCCATCTAGGATTTGGTGACCTTGGACATATAGCCTATTTGCTTCATCGAGATGAGCCTTGGAAGAAGAGGTTTAAGCCTATTGGGAATGATTTTTGTAATGACTTTATATATAACATTACATAGTGAAATGTGTTAGTATCCATTGAGATCTTTGACCTTATATTTCTTTGAATGCAACATTTATATTTACATAAATTTAGAAGTCAAATTACTAAGTAAAAGAAATGCATTTCTTCATAAATAAATAAATATATCTTATTTAATGTCTATTTAAAATGAATTTAATCTTATCAAGTAAATTAGACACTTTTATCATAAAAAAATTATTTAATAAGAGTTTCTGGTTAGGATTATAAAAGCACCAATGGTCCTTCAAACTAATAGTACATAAATCATTTTGATTGAGGACGATGGTGATGAGTTCTAAGAAAGGATAAATATCATCTTTTCATTCATGATGATGATGAGTTTTAAGAAACAATAAATATCGTCATTTATTGATAAAATATTGCATAATATTAATTATTTTATATCGATACTATTAATTATTACGCCGAAAGTGTTTTCTATTGTGAGGTTTATCTTCATGACATTGTTTAGATTCATTGTCCCTAATAAAATCTTTAACACGTGTCCTTCCCATCTGTTTAATGCCGCGCTCCCCTCCTAACGTTGTGATCCAGGTGGATATTGGTGGCCACCTGCCAAGTCCACCTGGACCCCCACCTCAACATTTTCAGTTTCCTTAATTATAGCGCAG